>JAJHUR010099254.1:0-12125 GCA_027495735.1 Lutjanus campechanus | reverse complement strand
AGTAATTCAGTCCATTCTTTCACATTTTCGAAATCTGTTCACAACTGAAACTGCACATTTTTAAAGCAGATTGATGCATATTAAATCTGTCTCAGTCTAGGAAGGTACAGGGTTGTTGGGTCAATATCCTTATTGCCAGAAGAGTATTTTACTGAAAATCCTTGACTGAAGAAAAATAACAGCATACGGACTGTTTGTTTATTTTTCTACAGTATCTTCAGTTTAATCTTTATAAACAGTATATTTATAGGTAAGTTTACTGAAAATTCAAAAGTAAAGACCACTATGTGATCCCACCCCTGTGCGCTGTATATACAGAAGATAAATCAAACTTTAGGAGCATTGAAAGTTGCTCATATCACATAGGAGGGAGGGTTGAGACATGTCCAGCAAGAAACAATGTCTCTTAAATTCAAGTTGATATATTATTTATGTTTATGATAAGTGTGACCGATGACCACATTTTTATCTACTGGTTACATAATATATGTAGGTCGAATCAGGGTTTAACAAATAAATGACCTGATGCAATCACTCTACAGGCCACATGACTGTGCAAAGGTTGTGTTTCTACAGTAAATCTAATATAAATACAGAGGAGATTGTAAAATGATCAGACTGTCATCCACAGCTTCATCATGTTTGCATCTGTGGCTCTAGTGTTTGCAACTGTTTTGCTCTTCCTGCTCCTCTTTCGGATGCACAGGGCCAAAAATTTTCCTCCAGGCCCCCGACCCATCCCCATTTTAGGAAACTTGCTGGAGCTCAATCTGGAGAACCCCATTGCAGATCTGGAGAGGGTAAAGTTGAATAATGTTACAATAAGTACCTATAAGCTTCCTGTATTTATATATTAAATTCAAGTAGTGATGGATTTAATGGCTAAATAGGTTAAAAGAGTGTTGTTAATTATTTTTACATCACTGTTTTTCCTGTTCATGCTGCATCTGTTTGAGTTTACATGATCTCTATTTTTAGTGTTTAGCTTGGGTTTGGGAAAATTGTGGCTTTTACTTAGTACATTTAATTAAATAGCCTTTGTGTCACACCAGTGGCAGAAAATGCTGCTGCTGTTGCTGTACCAGGCTTGTGTGGTGAGCTGAGCTCTTCACCCAAAATGACCCATGACATTCATCTCGGGGGACTGTCTTATATTTAAAGTGAAGTAGCCCAATCTGTTAGGTTAGAAATATCTATCAAAGCTGAGATATTAGTACATGCTTAAAAATAAAGTTGCCCATTTTATTGCTACTAACTACTGTTGTTACAACATAATAACAACTATTGTTATTATGTTGTAATTGAGTATTTGCAGTGGCTGATGATTAGGGGTGTCATGATTCTCCAAATCCACAATTCAATTGGATTCCCCCCCCCAAAAAAAAAAACTGACAGCTGTTCCATTATTGTGTTCTCACCTACAAAAAGCCACCAGCTTGCCTTTTGGGGAGGAGGCTTTGTGGGAAATCTAAACCCTAATATGTGACATGGAGGTTTGTTGTAGGAAAATTTACAGAAAAGTGCATGCTATAAAGGGTAGTTAAACACACGTCAAAGAGTTTTCTCATTGGTTATCCATTAGTCTCGGTTTAACATTGATGCCTCTATATAAACTACATCTGCAAATGACAACATCAAGAAGATTGGTCATTTCTATATAGTTATTCTGCCAGCAGGTCAGCATGCAAAAAAAAAAAAAAAATGGTAGAATTGCTGATCTTGCTTTTAATTTTGATTATTGAAATCAAAAGCTTATTTACATTGATTTTGGATTTAGATTTGAATTTGTGACACCCCTATCGGTGACTGGCCTAAATACAGGTCAGTCACCTGAGCCCCAGTAATTATAATCTACTGTGACTTTTTCCTCAGTTGGCCAAATGTTATGGCAATGTCTACAGCCTTTTCATTGGTCCGAAGCCTACAGTGGTCGTCAATGGTATGGAGGCCTTGAAAGAGGCCCTGGTCAACAAAGCCTCTGACTTCTCTGGCAGACCACAAGACCTAATGGTCAATCATTCTGTACAAACGAAAGGTACAGAGCTACCATTTGCTGATTTCTGATTATCATTGTAAGCCATATGCCTTCCCCTTGTGATAATAATATGGAATGCTGTCACCCTGTGCTATTATGAATGAATGTCACTAGTGACACAGTCATGACATCACATAGTAATTTATTATACTTAGTGGCACAGCAAGGTTTTGATGAGTTCCACAAACCAAACGAGCATGTTTACTTTGAGAGGAGAAATAGTTCAGGTTGACCTAAAAAAACAAACAAAGTCAGTGATCGTGTCCAAATAAAAGTACAGAAGCATGAACAGAAAACTGTACTTGAGTAACAAAAGTATAAGTACTTTTAAGGCAAAATGCCAGACACAAAATGTATATTTCCCTCTGAAAGGCAATGCAATTGAAGCCTGAAGTAGCATCAAGAGTAAATACTCAAGTTAAGTGCAAAATTGTCTTAAGTATAGAGTAAATGTACTTATTACTTTTCACCACTGAGACTGTCAGTGCAAGAAAACTACCCCCCTTTGCACCATAATGTACTATCATAGCAGTGATCTGTCATTAAAACATAGAAAAGAAACACAGTTATTTTCATGGAGAAATAATTGGCAACTAGTAGCATAAATCCTCTCAGATCGACTACATATTGAATTAAAAAAAGTTATGGCACCATCTGGTGGTAGAAAGGTGGAAGAAGTATTTAGATCCTTTATTTACAGGAAGGGAGTTTTTTGTATGAGGTATTTAGCCATAGTCACAATAACCTAATAATACACATAAAAATTGAAACTTCATTCAGTGTATTTAAAACATGTATTTGAAAGTGGATGTTCTTTTCCTTCTAAATTCTAAGTTGGCCTTTTTGAATGTAGCTCATGCTCCTGGAGTGATTCTAGCAGATTATAACCCTGCCTGGAGAGAGCAACGACGCTTTGGTCTGATGACCCTGAGAAACTTTGGTTTGGGGAAACACACTATGGAGCAGAGAATTCTGGGAGAGACTCATTGCATCATAAAGATATTGGAGGAGAGTATTGGTAAGTCCACTCTGCAAGCAATGTGGCTAAATGTTGATATCAAACATGACATCAGGATCTAGAGATCTTTTGAAGACTGTGCTGCAAACCAGAAAGTCAGAAGCCAATATCTTTATCTCTTTTCTTTTTTCATTATTTCTTTTTTCTTTTTAAAACCCTATCATATATCATTTAGACCACTAAGTGACTCAATTTTGGTCATATCCAAGAATGACTGTACATTTTATTTTACCAGGTCAGAGCATGGATCCTCACCTGATGTTCCACAATGCAGCCTCCAACATCATCTCCCAAGTTCTGTTTGCTAGGCGGTTTGACTATGATGATGAGTTCATGAAGTTTTTTGTTGGCCTTTTTCATGAGACCTCCAAAATACTTAATGGACGCTGGGGTATGGTGAGTCACATTTTTGACAACAAAACCACTCAATGACATGGTGTCACTGCTATAAATCTAGGGTAAATATAATATGTAAACTTGCTCACTAAAAACAGTGTGACGTGATGAATACTGAATTGTTTTGTTAAACTGAAATTGTCAAGATTAGCTTAAATATATAGTACGTGCAAGAACAAAAACAAAAGTGGGTTTGGATCTCAGTTCCAAAGTGCATGTCCCTTTTGCAGCATAGTTAAGTAATTTCACAAACCCACTATTATTATCAAATTGCCTCTGAGAACTGCAGTAAAATGGCTCTCTAGAATCAGAGGAAGCCACTTACTCCCTCACACTTACACAGACCCAAGGATGTAGTTTAAAAAAGCGTTTATTGGTTAGGACATGTCAAGGTTAAAAACCTCAAAAAAATGCAGACTTGTTTCTACACTAGGTCTTCTTCAGGGTATGAAAGGAAAGAGGGGTCCTTCTCTTGGACTCCTTTTTCCATTCACGCTCTTAAGACCCAGTGTGGGTTGAAACTGGTCAGCATATTTTTTGAGGTTTTTCACCTTGACATGCCCTAACTAATAAAGGCTTTTAAAACTATATCCTTGACTCTGTGCAAGTTAGCCTGAAGTAAGCCAAGTGGCTTTCCCTTTTTTCCTAGTTGACCAGTTTGATTCAAGAGCACCTTGCTTTCACCTGGAGATTACTAATTTACACCCAGTATGTTATCTCTTGTTGGTTCTCCAGAATCATCTGGGAAATACTCAGAAAGCAACTAATTTTTCATTTTTCTCTCCCATACAGATTTATGACTCTATTCCTCTGGTGCGCAGCCTGCCGCTACCTTTCCGGAGAGCATTTGAGCTGTTTAAGGTATGCTTTTTTAAAGCATTCATTTTAAATTCTACCAAACAACTAATAATTGTTTAATTATAGAGATAAGGGTTTATAAGTTGAATTGATATTGATATGAGCTCAATGCTAATGTCAGCAGGCTAACATGTTCACAATGAACTAAATGTACTAGGATGCTAACTTAATAATAATAATGATAATAATAATAATAATAATAATAATAATAATAATGCATTATACTTGTATAGCGCTTTTCAAGACACTCAAAGACGCTTTACAAAAGGAGAAAAAACAAATCACAAGCAGAACAAAAAAACAAAAAAACAAACAAACAATAGATAGAACAAAACAAATAAGGGATGAGGAGAAGAGCTGTTATGATTGAAGGCAGTATTGAACAGGTGAGTCTGGAGAGAGAGGGGGAATCGCAGATGACTTTGGGGAGTGAGTTCCAGAGGGTGGGAGCAGCAATGGAGAAGGCCCTGTCGCCCCAGGATTTGTGCTTAGTCTGGGTGAGGGGGGACAGGAGGTTTGCATTTGCAGAGCAGAGTGTGCGGGTGGGAGTGTGTCGATGGAGGAGGTCAGACAGGAAAGGTGGAGTTTATGGAGGACGGGGGTAATGTGGTCACAGGTGCGAGAGTGAGTGAGTAGTCGAGCTGCTGAGTTCTGGATGTACTGGAGTTTATTGAGAGTTTTTGATGGTGAGCCATAGAGGAGACTGTTGCAGTAGTCCAGACGGGAGGTGATGAAGGCGTGGATGAGGATTTCTGCAGCTGTGGCGGAGAGGGATGGGCGGAGGCGGGCAATGTTTTTGAGGTGAAAAAAGTTTTGGTGATGTACTTTACGAGCTGGTTGAAGGAGAGGGTTTGGTCAAAAATTATGCAAAGGTTACAGATATGAGGGGAGGTGGATACTGTGGAGCTGTCGATGTTGAGAGTGAAGTTATGGGTGGATTTGGTGAGTGTTTTTGGTCCAATGATGATAATTTCAGATTTGTCACAGTTTAGTTTGAGGATGTTGGATTGAATTATTTCAGTGATGCAGTTTGTCAGGGTTGAGTGGGTGGTAGTGGAGATTTTCTTCGTGGAGATGAGGAGCTGGATATCATGGGCGAAGCAGTGGAACTGGAGACCATGACTGTGGATTATGTAACCCAGGGGGAACAGGTACAGGATGAAGAGGAGGGGGCCGAGAACTGAACCTTGGGGGACGCCTTCAGGGAGGGGAGCAGTGGGGGATTTGCAGTTATTGATGGAGATGAACTGAAGTCTAACAGAGAGGTATGATTTGAACTAGTTTAGGGCAGGTCCAGTGATGTTGAAGACGGTTTCAAGTCGGGTGAGAAGGATGGAGTGGTTGATGGTGTCAAAGGCAGCTCTGAGGTCGAGGAGGATGAGGATATTGAGGTTTCCAGCGTCAAAGTACGCTTATCTAACTTTAGTGCTATTGATGTCATTTGGAGACAAAGTCTATGCAGTAGTTTTTTATGTAATCAAAATAACTAATTAAAACCAGACTGATTGGAAAAATGAACGCTTGAACAAACATCAGTGTGACAAGAGCTTCCTAAAATGACAGAAACCATCTTCGGGAAAAATTTATTTTACGTGTACTTTGATGATTTAGTTTGGCCCGTGTTGCACCTATTAACTCTGGGGAAGCTGGATTTATGACCTGTGCTGCAGCCCACCAAGTATTAATTTTAAAAATGTTTCTAAAACTTGATGAACCTGTTTATTTTTACCAACTTTTTTTTCTTTTCAGGGTGCACGTGACAGACATATGGAGATGATGGCTGAGAACAAAAAGACCAGAGTTCCTGGTAAACCACGACATTTCATAGACTGCTACCTGGATGAGATAGATAAGGTGTTTGAATTCTGTTCAGAGCAGTGGGTATGAATTGGCATGTTGCTGATAGGTGAGATATTTCAGCTGTGGTAGTTGTGACAAAACAGTGTTTGCTCACTCTGCCTTTCTTGTCTGCCAACAGAGAAGAGAGGATGGCTCATCATTCTCTGAAGACCAGCTTTGTGCATTTCTTTTGGATTTTCACTTTGCTGGGACAGATACAACCGCCAACACCCTGCTCGCTGCCTTCCTCTATTTAATGAATTATCCACAAATACAGGGTATGTATATCGATTAATCAATATTTTGGACATTTTAGCACATGTGGGTCCAAATGCATCCCACATGGCTTTCCAACTTTTCTCATGTCATGCATTTGGAAGCTATCCACCCATCCATCTATCTGTCCATCCATCCACCCGTCTGTCCATCCATCCATCCATCCATCCATCCATCCATCCATCCATCCGTCCATTTTCTGCTTATCTGAGGTCGGGTGGCGTTGGCAGCAGGTTATTGCAGATGTCCCTCTCCCCAGCAACACTTTCCAGTTCCTCCTGGAGGATCCTGTGCCATTCTTAGGCCAGGTGAAATATGTAATCCCTCCAACGAGTTCTGGGTCTACCCATCTTAATCAGATTCCCGAACCACCTTAGCTGGCTTCTTTTGACAAGAAGGAGCAACTGTTGTATTCTGGGCCCCCTTTGGTTGTCTAAGCTCCTCACCCTATCTCTCAGGCTGAGCAACCCTACAAAGAGACTCATCTTGGCTTCTTGTATCCACGATCTTATTCTTTTGGTCACTACCTAAAGATCATGACCATAGTTGGGGGTCAGAGCACAGAATGACAGAATGAAGTTCACCTTCCAGCTCAGCTCCCTCTTCACTACAATGGTCCAGTACAACGCCTGCATTACTGCTGACACTGGTCCAAACAGCCTGTTGATCTCATGCTCCATCTTCCAGTTACTTATGAACGAGACCCCAAGATACTTGAACTCCTTCGCTTGGGGCAGCAACTCACTCCCAGAGGAAGCAATCCACCATTTTCCAGCAGAGAACCATGGCCTCAGACTTGTGGGTGCTGACTCTCATCCAGACCGCATCCACACTTGGCTGCAAACCTGCAAACCGAACCATGTCGTCTGCAAAAAGCAAAGATGCAATTCTCAGGTTCCCAAACCAGACACTGTCCTCACCCTGGCTGCGCCTTGAGATTGGACAGAGAATCAGAGACAGTGGATGACCCTTGTGGAGTCCAACACCCACTGAGAACGTATTTGACTTTGTGCGCCCTGGTGCCCCATATTCCAGCATTGCCCCCCACAGGATCCCTCAGGGGGCAAAGTTGTAGGCCTCTTCCAAGCCCACAAAATACAAAATACAAAATACATGGTCAAACTCCCATGACCCACCTAGTAACCCTGCAACGGTGAAGAGGTGGTCCACTGTTTCAAGGCTGGGACAGAATCTGCATTGTTCCTCCTCAATCCAGAGTTGGACCTTGAATGCATTTGGAGACATGAAAAGTTTTACATGTGACATTTCACATGTGAAATGAATTTCATGTGACATTCACATGTGAAATTTCTTGTGACATTTCTACACGTGCCACATGTAAAATGTCACGTGTAATGTTACATGAAAAATCACATAAGAGACATTCAGTGGTGCATGTTGTTTTCGTTTCACATGTGACATTTCACATGTGACATTGCACATGATATTTTAAATGCATCACACATGATTTTCCAGAAACCACATTTATGTTATGTGAATTCTTTTACACATGAAATGTTACAAATTTGTTGAGTTATATGTGCTTCTTTCATAAGGGTATGAATGCAGATAAATTGAATAAAAAACAATAACAAGTGGGTTCCAAGGCTGCATTTCAGCAATTGCATTCTCTTCTCCTCTCCACTTTATAGCTGCATGTAATCAAAGCTACAGTAGCTCAAACAAGAATGGTCACTAATACTCAAACTACAAACAGGAACTAGAACACCTCTGATACCAAAATCTTGTCCCTTGCCTGCAGATTCTGCATTCATATGCAGGTATATGTTTATAGAGTTTAGGGGACTACACAACTACACAAAAATGGCCAGTTAAAACACTAGTTTAATTACATTGCTGATGTTAGCAGTTCAGGCTGCCATGTACAGTATCACATAAAGTGAGAAAAACCTCTTGCTTGTCTCACTCTTTGTCTCCCGCAATGCATGCTGTCTCTTTCTCTGTATTCCTTAGAGCGTTGCCAGCAGGAAATTGACAAAGTTCTGGATGGGAAAGATCAAGCCAGTTTTGAAGACAGACACCAGATGCCCTATGTGCAGGTATGAGGATTTCATATTCATATTCATATCAGTGCATTTGATTTACACCTTTATTTTGTATCTGATATTTTATATACTTAAAAATGTGTAAAATCTCTGATCTTACAAAGCCTGTCTGATGTACCACCAGACATAAGATCAGTTTCTACCACCAGGCCAACAGGCCTCTCAACTTATTAACCTAAATACTCCTGCTGTCTGCAAATATCAACCATGACTGGTGTTGTTGTGCCAGGACTGATACATACCCCTTGTGCAATACTTCTTATCAGCACATTTCATTGTACCGTTGACTTTGTGTTAACCTACATATGACTAATAAAAGTGAACTGAACTGTAATACAATGCGATGCTCTAACAACTGTCTCTGTCATGGAGGCTGTCCTTCATGAGGTCCAGAGGAGGGCTGACACTGTTCCTCTCAGTGTTTTCCACACCACCACTAAAGACACAGAGCTAATGGGATACTCCATACCCAGGGTAAGTATAAAATATTGTTTATCTTATAATAGAAATGTAGAAAAGGCTTTATATCAAAGCATCCATTTGAGCACTTGAAATTTACTTGACAGGAAATAGTTGGAAATTTTGTGTCCAAGAAACTTAGGTGAGAGCAACTGATGCTAAAGTTTCCTGTGTAGCTGTCCTGTGGGTGGGTGCATCTTTATTACCACCTTTACAGTGTAATTCTAAAATGTAATTCTTTTGTTACCCCATCCCAACTTTTTTGAAAAGTGCTGCAGGAATCAGATTCAGAATGAATATATGTTTACAATAAAGAACAATAAAGTTGATCAGTTTGAACATTAAATATCTTGCCGTTGTACTTTATTCAATTGAATACAAGTTGTCAGGTATTTGCAAATCATTGGATTGTGTGTTTATTTACATTTTACACAATGTCCCACTTTTTTGGAATTGGAGTTGTAACAGTGCAGGAAAAGCACCCCAAGTGGTGATGGAGTCATAGTTATGTGCCCATTTCAACAGATCATCTTCTTTGTTTTTGTTCTTCAGGGAACAGTTATCATCCCCAATCTGTCCTCAGTCCTGTCTGAGGAGGGTCAGTGGAAATCCCCCCGTGAATTCAACCCTGAAAACTTCCTCAATGAGAATGGAGAATTTGTGAAGCCAGAGGCCTTTGTGCCTTTCTCTACTGGTGAGTGAACATAATATTTACAGTCAGAGAAAGACTGACTGGGAGGTTTGACTGAGCAAATATCATTAGCTCAAAAAATAACATGAGGGTATTTGAACCTGCAGGTCATCGTATGTGTCTTGGAGAGGGTCTGGCTCGTATGGAACTCTTCCTCATTGCAGTGACTCTCCTGAGAAGGTTCAACTTCATCTGGCCTGAAGATGCAGGAAAGCCAGACTTCACTCCTGTTTTTGGAACAACCCAGACCCCCAAGCCTTATTGCATGAAAGTCCAACTCAGATAAACTATTAAGAGGAACTTTTAAGAAAGAAATTACCTGAATACTGTAATTAGCTTAATGAAACACTGAACACATTTCAGCTTTTCAACATAAAACCAGTCTTGGTTAAAGCTGCGCAATTTTTGTATGGTCAATGAAATGGCTGTGTATGTGAAAGGGCACGCTGGCAGTGACAAATCCACAGAGAATTTTCACAAACTGCAGTTTCCCTCTGCTGCATGGAGCTTTATCAGGTCTTTCAGCATGTTGCTTTTGTTTTCCAGCCCACAGCTACGAATGCCAATATTGCTCCATAACAGCTGGATGTGTAAATAAACGACAAAATAAATAACACGATTGCCATATCAACTTCAAAGATCATGTCATTTTTGTAATTACAACTTGTTGGCAAAAAATAAATGTATTTTTAAATATCACAGAGGAGAGAAAAGCATTCCTAAATGCAACAAAGCTGCTAATCATAGTCATAATGTAATCACAGGGGGTCCCCAAGACTTGGTCTGTTCTGAGGTCCTTATGCATATGCTAACTAAAATCACAATTTCAGGGTTCCCACACCTTTTCCAAAGTCAAATTCAAGCACTTTTTATGCATTTTCAAGGTGCAGCACCAGCGGTGGTAAATGAAATATTTGTGAAAAAAAAAAAATTCACCTCTTTGTCGCATTTAATTGTATTGTGCAATTAAAAACCAAAATTATGTTTTGTGATAGAATTCTACAGATGGGTGACAAAGTAACAAATTTTGTGCATTTAGTTGAAAATCCAACAATTGATGAATTGATTAATAATAAAATCAAAATTAAATACAAACATATTTATTTTCTCATTCATTCTCCTTTTTCTTGTTCTATTTTGAAAGTAATGTGATTACAATTTCAAGCATTTTCAAGCTACATTAAATTCAAATGTTGTCAAGGATTTCCAGCACCTGTATAAACCCTGCATTTTACACAAAAGTCTGTATACAAAACTATTTCAAAAGCTGCATTTGTATGTCCTCAATTAAAAATAGTAGGCTACTTTGTAGGCTGCTTAGTAGGCTGCAACACCGAGCTCTCAAGCTCTGTGAAAATGAATCATTATTGTTCCTCTGATCAGGATGAGTGTGCTTAAGTCTACTCTGTTGAGCTGTTGAAATAGAAAATATTAAGCTAGAAAAGCTAGCTGTACTAGAAAAGAGAAATTTACCCAAGGTAAAAGTTTTAAAAATGGAAACAATATGTTTAATTTGGACAGTAAAGGTTTGGAAGGGATCACTTATTTATTTGGTGTGTATGCAAGTGTGTTTGGGATCTGGGGGGCTCAGCTTTCTTTAGATACAAGTTGGGGGTCTTCAAGGGAAAAAAAAGTTTGGGAACCATGGCTGTAGTTTACAGTTTGTAAAGCCAGCATAAAATCTTAATTGTACAATTATGAGACTGTTGTATCAAATCAATAAGTTTGCAAAATCAAATCACGTGTAACTGCTCAACAAAGAGTGTTTGTAGAGAACACCCCTATCAAAGTGTTCATAGTATGCTCATTGTCTAGAGAACATTAATACAAAAAGTATCCAATAAATTCAATGGGAATCTGCCCCTTAGATTTTGATATAACTTGTGTGCAAGTTGAAATTTTGTCCCTACTGTGCCACTAAAGGAAAGGTCATGGAGTCACCAAAATCACCAGGATTAAATCTCTCAGGATTCTAAATATCCACAGCAAATTTTGTCATGGGAACCCTATGCTACCCCATAATAAAATGACATGAACCTACATTGTAAGACACTATAACATCTCTCAGTTAGGCCAGGTTAAAAAGCTGAAAAATGTCAGTATAGTTGCCTTGATGTTACTGCACAACCAGTACAGTATGTCCCCTTCATAACAATATCAAGACATTTATGATAATTCTCAGAAATAATGAGGGAATTGTCTTTTCTACCTGGCTTACAGGTACACTGAACCATGGACTTTTCACTTTAACCAGTAGGCTTTTGATGGGTGGACAGTGGTGTATTATTGAAGCTTTTGTGTTGATGCTGTATTGTTTTACTGGGCGGTCTCTTGATTGTCAGCTGGAGGCCGGGGGTAGAGGGGTGGGCTTGAATGGTGTGTGTGTGTGTGTGTGTGTGTGTGTGTGTGTGTGTGTGTGTGTGTGTGTGTGTGCTGACGTGGACCTTCCTGCAATGGCATGCAGTTGGATGACTGGTGGAGCAGGGA
>JAJHUR010099253.1:1114-31512 GCA_027495735.1 Lutjanus campechanus | reverse complement strand
TAACAGGAGACACTGGTGAGTTTTGAGGTTGACAAGCTATACTTAGTAGATTGGTAGAATTAATTGAACCCTTTGTATTTCTCACCCGTTTGACCACTTTCCTGTTACCTGTCATTACAGGGATTGAGAAGGATTTCTGACCTCCATAGGGCCCTGACTTTATCTGGGGAAGAACGTTCTTGATATCAGTAATGCAGCCTGGACCCGGCACACATCAGTCAGACTCGCAGATATGATGATTCAGAGGGGGTGAGGGGGCTCTGTGACCTTTGGTTGAGGGTTGTTTCCGAGGTGGTGGAGGGGGAGGGGCTATAGGAGGTGCCCCTCCCACTCCACTCCGCTGGGGGAGAGGTGGAAGGTTAAGGGGGGAAAACATGAGATTTTGGCGTGGTGTGAGTTGGATTCCAATATTGACAAGGTTCTTCATCCTGTCGGTGAAATCCAGAAGTGGAGAGTCCTGACTGAGTGGAGAGAGTTGGGGGTTGCTTGGGGTCTGGGGGGGTGAAAGTGGAGGTTGGGAGTCTCCTGTTGGGGCTGGGGAAGACTCCACTTGTCGGGCTGTTGGGGGTGGGGGGGACTCCTCTTGTTGGGGTGAGGATGATGACGTTGCAGGTTCTTTCTGAGTCCGCTGTCCTCCATGGTCTGTCCTTATTTCAGCGCTCTCACCAGAGCGCCGTCTTATCCGTTGTTTTGAAACATCTTGTCTCTTGTCCTTGACAGAGACTGCTAGTGTCTGACGCAAAGAATAGAACATGTTGGAGCTTAGCAGCTGTACTCCAGACTTGTTAAGATGAAATCCATCTGCCTTGAAGAGGTGCCTGCGTTCCCAAAAGATTTGGAAATTGTCAATGAAGTTCATTGATTGAGCGGCACATGTATCTTTGAGCCATCTGTTTAGCATCATCAGCCTGCTGAATCTCTCATCTCCTCGCCGAACTGTCGGAAGTGGTCCACTGAAAAACACTTCAGTATTTAAACATCGAACTTTGTTTATCAGATCAATAAAGTCTTGTTTTAATACCTCGGATCGTTGCTTCACAACATCAAGGGCTCCTGTGTGTATGATGAGAGATCTAGCTGATGGATGCTCAGCAGCAATGTTCAGGACATCACACAAATGACTGTTAATTGATTAATCAACTAGTTCTTTTGGCAGTAAATAAAAGCAAGCGTGTTATCCAAATCACTTTAATTTCCAGCTTTCAACAGCCTTATTACAGACCTCCACACCAACCCCCAGCCCCCCCCCCCCCCCCCCCCCATGCATTGTACATTTACGTTTCCATCTCTTCAACCACAACATCAGTGAACGGCACTTCTCCACTTCACAGATGTGCTCCGGTTGTCCTTGGAGAGTTCCCTGTGCAAACAAAGCCCTCTTCCCCCTCTGTGTCTCTCTGATTCCACCCCCTCTGCCTCTCCCTCTATCCATCTCGGCTGCACACCCCCCCGTGATTTCACACCACTGAGCATGCCGCGTGTAGCTCCCACTCGCTGGCATCAGAAACACTAGATAGCTTCAGCTGTGAGCTGTGCAGATTCATACAAATACACAACAGCATTGGCGAGACGGAGGCTGCATTCTGCCAAGACGCACGTTGGGGATAGGCAGTGACAAAAACAGAAGGGGAGAAAACGAGTCCAGCAGCTCTCGTGCACACCGGACCCAAGGTAAAGGATCCATATTCATTTATTGAATGGCAATGTGTTATGTAATTCTGCTGTGGACGCAGAGCACGAGGCATTATCTAGGCTTTTGTCATTCTTAATGGTTCATTGGGTTGATTATTATCTGCCGCTTTGAAAGGAGGCTTATTGTAAAATCAGGGAAACACTGATGAAGTGATTTGACATCTATGTGGCTAATATTGACAACAGTAAACAAACTATTGCAGCAGAGAAATACACGCCTCATACAAGAGTGGTCTCACCTATTATCCAGCTAATTTTCATGGGTGTTTGTGTTCAATTTTGTGTGTCTGCATGTCCAGAATTCTACCTAATTGACTGCTTATTCACGCATGCTTTCAGTCCCATTTCCTGTGAGCACTATTGAAAAACAGTTCACACCCTCCCATCTTCCCCTCCCCTGATGCTGAAAGCTATGAGGGCTTTTCAGTCCAGTAAATGTCACTCATCAGAGCTATCAAAGATGGAGTAGGTTTTTGAAGCCCACACAAGTGCCACCTCAGGTGAGATGTATCAGAACCCTTCCATAATGCTCAGATGTTCCAGTTTTTGAACCCCTCCGCTTCTACTTGCCCTATTTTTATATGTCATGGACTGTCATAGCCTACTCATCATATCTCAATTGATAATTAGTGAGCATTAAAGGGGACGCTAAGGGTATTTTGTTACCTTTTGACAGGGCCAGGCTAGCTGTTTTCACCTGCTACCAGTTTTTGTGTTAGCAGGCAGCTACTGGCTAGCTCAGCATCACACCAGAGTGTGTAAGTGTGTAATACCCACACCGATCCACTAGGGGATACTGTGCCAGTGTCACATTATACCGCACCTAGGCATGGAAACTCGGCACGTTTGCATTCTCAGCTTGTCAAGACCTTGCCGTCTCCTACAAATGCCCATTGTACCCATTAGTGACTGTATATGTTGCACCAGGCTTTTGATGAGGAGATGGGGTGGACGACTCAAATGAAGGACTTTCACCCAGGAGACTGGGGTTCATGTCCCACGTGACAAACGAAATGTCATTAAAACTTTCAAGGTACAATGTTTTGTGCATCACTGGACTTGCATCATGTGACTTTCGTCTTGTGAGCTGCCTCGGAGACGTCTCGTGATGCACATATGTAAAAGTGAAGGTGCCTTCACATGATAAGAAATTTGTCCCGGGCTCACTGCAGGGTTCGGCACAGAGAGGCAAAGCACAGCGTTATACACTGGCCATGTGTTACGTAGTTTTTAATGTTGTGTTATAGAGTCTGGGGAACTCTGAAATATGTTTCGTCCATCACTCTCTGTCATGTGGGAACCCTTGGATTTGCAGAACACTTGCAAGATTTGTTGGCCGCCACCGCTCTCTCCATACAAATATAATGGGTCAGCCAGTGCAAACGTGTTGTACTGCTGCTCATGTATTGGGGCCCTAACATCTGGAATGTAGTTTTCTTACTGTAATCCCAAACAGGGTGTTATCCTAAACCTACCCAAACAGTTTTGTTGCCTTAACCTACCCCAGGAGTCTTTGTTCTTAAACCAAACCATTTCATAACATTAATAACAGTCCCTCATAATGTTGCTAAAGGTTACCTTGTGCATTATGAGCCGCAAACAAACAAAACAAACAAAAGGTCAACACTGAGTTATTTAAAGTTTTCTACCACGTGACATACATATTTATTTTAACCCAAACCTAACCAAGTGGTTTTCTTGCCTAAACCTACCCAAGTAACCAGGGTAACCAGGTGTGTAATGTCACATTTGTGGGTTTTTTTGTTGTTGTTGTTGCTGTTGCTTTTATACTTCCATGTCAAGTTCAGGATAAGTTAGCCTTCAGACGGATCAGCAAGCTAACAAATCTGATTAACTGAGCTGCATGGCTCCAGTGCAGAAAAGGAGATATTTTCAGTTTCATCACAATTTGGAAGAAAATCTATCTTATGAGGCAACTGACTTGTACTTGAAAGGGAATTTTAATTCCATTGGGGGCCCTTTATTGCATATCATTCCATTACATGTTCCAGAAATTTTATGAATGTAATTCTTTGAAGATCCGGTTGACCCATGTTTTGAGATGTAGCCTCCATGCAAATACAATGAAGTAATTTTATTAATTTACAAAACATGCCATCAGCTCTGTTTTCATGCGAGAGATAACCAAATCAAAAGTTTTGAACTTTTGAACAAGGCATGTAGCCAATAGAAGAGCATGCATTCTGTTGTAAACTGTTGAAGACTTATATATGTGTATACATATACATTAGGTCGAATGTCACAATGTGCAGCATTTACACCACATGTGGCGATTGTAATGTAAACAAGTGCACTACTGTATTTCAATACTACAAGTCGGTGTATGCTTGCTGCATACATACAAAAACACAGTTTCAAATCCGACTCGAGTAATGCTTTTAGTAGACAGAGCCACGAGCCTAGGAGCGGAGCCGCTTTCTGCAATGCAAAATAAATCCCTGGAACAAACTGATTACATAAATGGCTAAAGGCAGAATGAATGATAAGAGACATCAGTCTCTGTTGCTGCTCAGCACCGAGCAGCTAAAGCTGAAAGGAACAAAGCGCATGTCCATATTTTAAAAAATGGCATTCTGTATACCTGCATCACAGGCTTTGTTACACATGGTGGTGAAGGTGATTGGTTGGGCGTGCTAATCCAATGTCAATATCCCGCATGTTTACAAACACATGACAGCCATTTTGCTCTTTTTTCAGTCATCCACAGAATTGATAAATTACTTCCAGGCGTTCTGTATTATTGAATGTGGGGCTGTATTACGTACTTATTGATTAGTTAGTGTATAACACACACTAGATGCCCAGTCGGCAGACAGTTGGTGAAGCAGACAGTGTTGCCAGATTGGTTTGATATTTTCCGGCACAATAATTGCTCAAAATCTGCCCAAACTGATGAAAAACTGCCTAAATATTATCTATAATAACAATACAAATGAATATTATTAAAAAGTAGCAATAGTATTGTGGTTCATAACAATTTTCAATGTGCCATAATATGAAAACAACAATTTAAGTGTTCATTAGTAAGCTAAAATACAGATAGGAAGTGATATTGTACAATGCAACTATAAAATATGTCTTTTTGCCACCTGCCTTAAAAATAAAGGAACAGATAAAATAACAAAAATAATAGATTTGATCTAACTTGCAACAAGCCTTGAGAGGTTGTCAAATTAAAGTGCATCCCCCACAGAAAAGCCAAACAAATGATATTATAATTTTGCAAGCGGTTTCTGTTACGTAAGTACAGATTTGATAGCTGCAAATCTCCTTTCAGCAGAATGAATAAAAAAAATATTTCATATCAAAGTCATACTAAGTGACTGGATGTGTTCACGTAATTAAGGAGTGCAATTTATGAATATATATTTTTTAATATTCTGTCATTTCTATTCATAAACCAGCCCAAATTCTGCTCACTCACCCAAGCCCATTTTAACCCACACAATGTGACCCAAAACAGCCCAATCTGGCAACACTGGAAGCAGAGAGGGACGCCAGCATGGAAGCTTAGCGATGTAGTGCTGTGGACCAGATCAGAAAAAAAGGTCCACATAAAAAAAAAAATCAATAACATTTGAGTGTGCGTCATATTTACTTTGGCATCAGACAAGCCAAATATTGCTCTCTCCAAACAAACCAAACCTCCATTGGTAACATTAGTAATTTTATCTCAAAGGACACAGGAGTTGCTGGTTTATTGCTGCCGTGATCTGTTAGTTTGTTTGTGTTATTGTGTTGTGTGATTAATGTTTTAAAAGACTAGTTTAGTAAGTTTAGTTTAGTTTCACGAGAATATTCTAAATATAGTGTACACGTAAAAAAAATTTTTTCAGGTGAACCTTTTCTATGTGGCTAAAATACTTTTTCTTGCTGACCCTGTACATATCAGTTTATTGCTCATCATCTGTGCTGGTTCTCCTCTCTGCTTGTCCAAACTGGGGATGTGTTGACCAACGTCTAGTGTAGTAATACATAGACTATCGATAAGTTACTTTTACAACCTCACGTCAAATAATCAGAACTATTCCTTTAATATAACCATCACTGTTTTATGAAGTTTGACCTTATTAAAGTTTGCATGCATGTTATATAAATAGAATCCAAAAGCGCACATAATTTGTCAGAAGTTAATTCTTACACTCCTTATCCTGATAATATCCACCCAAAAAAGGAATTCAGCAGCTCCATACAAGTGCCCATTCAGTCCAGTCACATCCCATCATGTGAAGATATAGCCTAGAGTAGATGACAAGCTCTAATTTTATCACCAAGCAAAATGTTCTCCAGAAGCTAATTCCAGTCTGTGATGTGCCCTTATCATCCTGAGCACCCCTGGCACGCATGGGCTTTTAATAGTCCTGTCCGGCCAATGACGGGCAGATTTACTTGAGTGTAATCTGACATAGCTCTGAGTCAAACACTTGGCCAGAGATTTCTAAGCCTTGTTTGTCCGCTCTCCACCCTTAACGTGAATCAGAGCGGTTAAGAGCTTCAAGCACGCTCGGTTTTAAGATTTGTCTGAGGTGAAAGCAAAGATGCATAACAAGATTTAAAGAGGAATACCATATTGTGACAGCAGCTGTGGGGAGTTGATTGGGTTTCTAAACACACTGAACTAAATAAAAGCTGGTCATTTTGCCTTTGACTGTAGATGTTTACTTTTCATTTCAACGCATCTCAAAGTTAAAGCTTCACTGTCGATGTTGTGTCGTCTTTCAGCTCATTGTTTTGGTTTTACGGTACATTTACTGTATAGCTCATTCTCACTCTCATCCTTCCAGCAGCACCAGCCAGCTGTGCTGACACCACATGATGTCAGAACCGTGGCACAGATGTGCCATGCTTGGTAGAATCAACCGGTACTTTTAACACTAAAGTAGTGTAGCTTGGATCAGTGTAGAGGGTTTTTAAAATCACATGGAAAATAAAGGTAAATTTGTTTGCTTATTTTAGGAGAATTACAATGCCGAACACCTAGTAGTGGTAGTAAAAGCTTTTACATGTTTCTCAGTACTAGTCAGAAAAAGGGCAACAGCAGAACACCTGCAGACAGGAGAGCGACATTAATGCAAATAAACCTGAGTGCACCTCGGTGGAAGGAGGACAAAAATATGAACATATACATAAAGGGGATGGACGACCTGTGTCCCTGTTAGGCGTGCACAATGGATTTCTATTCTTTTGGAGATTAAATTATAAGCTGCTGAAGCTTGTGAACGAGGCACAGATTAAGTTGATACAAAACAAATAGATAAAGGAAGGCCTGCGCGGCAGGGCAGTGACAGTAATCTGACCATACATGAGTGTACCTTTCTGACGAGAAAGGAGATGAAAATAGTATTAGGGTGTTATGTGCTGAAAAGCCCCTATGAAGCTTTATCCCAGGTCGACCTATGTGAGTGTCGAAGTGAGCAATGTGCTCAGGTGTCATCAGAGGAGCCCTCAGAGGAGCGAGGGACAGCAGAGATACGGAACACAATGTATAGGAAAGAATATGATTCATAGTGGAAAGTTTCAAGTCTATTACTCATACTGAATTATTATTTTTTTAATATTCTGTCAACACTATGGAGATGCTGTATTTGGAGGAGTTGATAATATTAGAAACACATTGAAGTTATGTATTCCAATGCTTAACAAGAGCATGTTTTTTAAAAATCATTTTTAATGACACATAATCATACTGAATATTACAAAACACTCAGTGCACAAACATTTTTTTCTGTTACAAATTTTGTTGGACAACATGGGCCGGATATCCAACAAGTTCTCGTACATAAACGACAGAATAAGTAAATTACCAGTGACTCCCAAAACAACATGGCTGGTGGAGATTACAAGCGGCGACAGGCATGCTGGACTTTTAATATGTTAAAAAATGAATTAAACATGTGGTCAATGTTGTAAAACAGCTGCAGTTTGGTTATGCTGAGGCACCGAAATTATTTCTTTAGGTTAAGGAAAAATGTTTAAATAAATATGTAACACCTATATGACACCTGACACATGACGCACATTACGTAAAACTTCAAACTGACAAGAAACTTAATGGAAGGATTTTAGTGAAATAAACTAATCTTTTCTCATTAACATAAAGCTACTACATGGAGCTTTCATATTATGTTGATTTTGGAGCACCCTGTTGACAAAAGCGGTCATGTTTCTACAGTAATGACAATAAAATATAACGCCAAAAATAAAATTATGTAAATAAAAATCTCTTCCTGTTTCTTTTTATCTGGTTAATGTACCAACTAACTTCCCTGTCGATTAAACGCAGTTTAATTTAAACTAGTTGACTAGTTTATTAATCCATAATGCTAAACACTGTCTGAAAAAATACTGTGTATTAGCCATTTGAAGCCGTTAATTACAGTCTACAATTGCCAAATCGTACTTTAAATGCTGCTGAAATGCGATCAAATGACGCTTGATCGTGTAGTCATCTAATCACGCATATCCCTACTACCCACTGTAACTTTGTGAAAATGTAAACAGAGGCCCGCTTTATCTGATTTCAAGGAGAATCCAACCCAGTGACAGGCTTTAAAGCGATATTCCATCGCAGAATAATAGTCCACTCAACATGTACTCACCCCTATGCCGATATGAGGATGAGTGAAGATCTTCAGGTCACAATACAATCCTGGAGTTTCAGCAGAAAACAGGGTTGCAGCTAATGGCAGTGAATGGAGACCAAATGTAAATGTAAAAAAAAAAAATTTAAAAAAAACACGAAACAAACACAAAATGTCTCCATCCTGCTCGTGTGGTGTAATCCAAGTGTCCGCGAGCCGCGACATTAAAATTTAACCACAAAAGACGCCATTTACACCATGTTTTTAGCCAAAATGTCAACTGTAGCAGGTAGCATGTAAACATGGCGTCGATCTTGCAATATTTTCACACGCGCATCCATTAAGAGATATACAAAGTCTCACGATACATCAGTGCCGTGTTTACATGCTACCTGGGAGGCTACAGTTGACATTTCTAAAAACATGGTGAAAATGGCGTCTTTTGTGGTTAAATTTTTATTTTTTACATTTTATACATGGTCTCCATTCACTGCCATTGTACTGGATTTGGCTACAACCCTGTTTTCTACTGAAACTCCAGGATTGTTTTGTGAACTGAAGATTTTCACTCATCCTCACATCGGCATAGGGGTGAGTACATATTGAGTGGATTATCGTTCTGGGGTGGAATATCACTTTAAATGTCGCTGAAATGTGATCAAATGACGTTTGATCGTGTAGTCGACTAATCACACACATTCCTACTACCCACTGTAACTTTGTCGGTGAAAATGTAAACGCTTTATCTGATTTCAAGGAGAATCTGACCCGGTGACAAGCTTTAAGACTAAATATTTAATCTTCTCACAGATGGTTGTTTGCTTATAGATCATATAGAGGCATCAGTATTAAATTGAGACGATTTCATAGCCACTTAAAATCTCCTTGCTACTTTAAATAAGTCAACATTGGCTTTTGGTTTCACACAAACCCCAGTCTAAGCCATCCATCCACTCTACCCCCTCCATATGCAGACTTGCAGACAGGTGCAATTTTACAGATTGTACTACACTGGCGAGGTTCTCCATCAATGTCGTAACAGCTGTACGTGTGACCATTACTCACAGCCGTGGCTATATATAGCATCTGTTTATTAATTCATCACAAGTGGGCCTCGCCATTATCTGTGGTGATATCTCCATCATTATTAATAAACCTCAAAAAAGATTATGGCACTGTTATTAGATAAGACATTTACAGTCTGCTCCTAAATGGAGGGCAAAAGGAGAAGAAAATCACATAATGAAAGAGAACAATGCTGTCTGATGGGGGAACAAACAACAAAAAATGCCAAACAAAAGTAATTAATCAAAATTAAGTTCATAACTGTCGCTTTAGGGGAGCCCCAGCTCAGTTGTTGGAGCGTGGGCCCCATATTATGCTAAAGCAGTCAGTCTTCAGCAGCGGCTGTTCCGTCCCTTCCTTCTTTCCTGTCCCTCTATGCCTGTTCTATCAGAATATATTTTAAAAATCCTTTTAAAAAGTAAGTATATAAATAAATGTGCGTTTGTTTTTCTTGTTTGCAGTCCACACAATAATGTGTCAAATGTCAGGCAAACAGAAATAACATTTTTTCCTCTATAAATATCATTATCATGTGTTCGACTGCATGTTTTATGTGCATCTGCAGCGTTTGTGCAACTGGCCCGAGGTCTTTTGCTTTTTCTCATCATTTACCGCTTCACTCTGTGTTCCCGTAAGCATTTTTTTGAGCTGACCTTGACTCAATAGGATGTTTACTGTAAACAGCAGTGACCAGTGTCATCTGTCTGGCACACGGCAAATACATGTGGGAATATAAAATCACTTTAAACCAGGCTAATCCCTTAAAAACACCTGTTAATGTTGTTTTTCCTGCAACACTTTGAGACAAGTTAAAGAGAAGCAGTGGTGTTTGCAGCTGCAGGCATTTCTGGATCATAGTAGCAGCTACTGGCTCCTCGGGGCAGAGTGTGCTGTGGATAGTCCCGTCTGTTCCGAAAACCTACCTGAACCGGGCGAGCACCGCAGACGTCTGCGAGGACAGAAATAAACTGAAACCCAGCCATGACTCCTCCTTCTGTTGTTCCTAATGGCGGCAACACATCAGATGGATCTGACACAGATTTCTGTGGGCAGTCGGGCTTCCGCTCTCTCTGGGCAGGGTACACACAAATACACACATGCAAACGCACAAGCGCAAGACCACAGTTGTGCTCTTGTGACCCAAGTCCCAAATTTGACAACTCGGCTGTAGAGAGGAAAGGGACATGTCTGGACTTGCCAAAACTGAATCGCTGCTCAGAAAACTCTGGGCATCTTGTGATCTGAGTCACAGTGCATCTCAATCAGTCTGAGAACGGCTGAAACTGTGTCTGGGAATGAATCGAGTGAAAGCAACACAATGAATGCAATTACATGTTGAAACATTTGTCGCACCAAAATTTGAGAGACCTCCAGTACTTTGGGATTTCAGCATCCCCGTCTCTTCATTGTTCAGCATGTACATCAGCTGTAAAAAAAAAAAAATCTCTGGTATTTAATGAGCAAATGTTTTCCCTGTTTCTTTTACTATCTTTCGTATGAATGCAGCACAGTTATTCAACCTATTTATAGTTTTTCTTTTATTTACTGTGGTACTGACCTACTTAAAGGTGCAGGAAGTGTGGTTTTGCCCTGCCATATGAATGCAAATTCTGTGATATTCTGCAACTGCCAACATTTGCCAAATGTCTCTTATAAACCCTGAGGAACTTGATGATTCATCTATGAGCTTATGGTGGAGTATTTTTGACCCTGCGTTCTTCTTAAAAAAGAAAGAAATGAGCACAACAAGGCCACGCACTGTCATGGAAGCACAAGCACAAGACACAGCTCAGTGGCTTTGCAGAGATAAGACAAGCCACTGACCTGGTTTTAGTGCAAGAGGAAAAAGTGGCGAGGGCAGAGACGCTGACAGTGAGTGGGCGAGTTCATTAACGCGTTCATGGATCAAAATTAATTAACGGATATGTGAGAAACGGCCACGGATGAAGCAGTGTTCCACCATAGATTACTGAACACATGTCCTGAAATGCAATTTGTGACGTATTCCATTAGATTACTCAAGTTAAGTAATGTATTCTAAACACTTCTGGAAAAATCGTCTTGCTGAGCTCATTTGTTTGGATCACTCTGAATGTCGTTTTTGTTTTTGACTTGTTTTTGGGAATGATTTGCTGCAGAGATCCATGCACCGGTCTCACTGGGTCACAGAGCAGCATATGCACACCACACGTGTCCAAAGAATATCACGTGAATCATGTGCTGAATAAATGGATTGCATTCGTGGCTAATTAGCAAAGCAACAATTCAGCTAAGCTAATTAACTATCAAGTCATATTTTACTTTGCCCAAAATCACAAATCAAAATTACCTCAGGGGGCTTTACAATCTGTACGGCATATGACATCCTCTGTCCTTAATGTTAGACCCCCATCGGTAAGAGTGTAAGAACAGTGAAGATGGGTAACAATGTCGTTTTGACATTTTCTGATTCCATCATAAAATCAACTTTTTAAAGTTCGATCTTATGCATATGAGCATGATGTGTTCTTTATATTAGGACAGTTTTCGTACAATTAGATTTAAAAAAAAAGAAATATATCACCTTGCTTATAGTTTGGAATCAAAGTTACCTCATTAGAGTTACCTCATGGTGCTTCTTAGAATTATAAATGGACTCTTTTGATGCAGAAAGGCAGTTTGGTTGATGACCAGCAGAGTTTGCACTTCACTGTAATTTTGCAACCTTGTTGACCATGTGTGTAGACAAAATGTCCTTGATATTTCCATTGTAAAAACAATAATTAAGTCTTTGATGGGGTACTTGTACTTTTATGTGTAGTTTTTCAAGTCTGTTATTAAACTTTTGCTTAAGTATGCCTCACCTAATAGCCTTATTGGCTACAAAAATGCCAATGAAAGTTTTAGATATCGAGTCACAAACAGGCTGATGAAAACCATAACATACAGAATAGAACACAAAAAAAGCTGCAGCACACACAGGCTTGGAGAGGTGAGCATCACTACAGAGGAGAACAGAGCAGGAGTTGAGAGTAATTTGGGGAAACAGAAACCTCTTTTGATTAAATGCTGATAATGCAATAAACATCACCGTGTGCTATATAAAAAAAAACAGTGTGACATAGACTGGAGGATTGTCCCAGATTGAGGACAAAAACGTGATCTGCTGTAACAGGGCACAACCCAAACAGTCCAAAAAATTCAACTTGACAAGTTGCTATTTTTACTTGCACTCAACTGGAGCGAGAGCAGGGATTTGACCTGTGCTTGAGATGCTCTTTTAACGAGAGAGATGACGTGACATACAACCGCGGTCTCTGTCTTTTAGCCTTTAACGTCAGCGTGAACGTCAGTGCAGATACGTGCACCTAGACATACATGCATATGTTATCATGCTATGTATAGCACACTTTAAATCTATTGGCATGGAGCAAATTTTTTGTTGTTTTTTTTTCCACCACAATATTCATAACTGACTTTGGAAAAAGAAACTTCAAAATAAAATCTGTTTACAATTTTTTAAGCATATTTTCCCTGTGTAGATCAATGTAACCTATTCATTATTATACAATACCTGTTTCAAAATTGTTTTGCAGCATGTCAGCTAATGCTACACATAGCCATAAAACTGCAGGGTGTCTTCTGTCAGCTTCCAGAAATGAGGACATGGAGGGAAATCTGAAAACCTGCATTGCACCAAGTTAGGTAACATCAAAGAAGATGTTCATACACACACACACACACACATACCTTCTATGATCTAGATTTTTTACTTCTTAAGCCACCAGCCCCAACAGGCATCTCAGATACTGGAGGTCTAGCGGATGTTGCCTGGGCTTTTAGATTCATGAGGCGTACTTGTGTATATCTGAGACATTAGAGTGCTGTTGCTGTTTTTAGCCTCTTTCCTCCAGGAGTCGGCCTTGCTGCATGGCTGAATAGAACATGCACTGCTTCCTCCTGACTACATGGATTTGTCAGGGATTTTTATAAATAGCTCAGTGGCAGCACGTGTCTGCACCACACCGCAGAAGAAGAATGCAGCTCACAACAGTCAGAGAGATACAGATTTGTCAAAGGAAGACGAAGCGAGGACAGGAGGCATAAGGAGGGAGCGGAGGGAGAGCTGTTATGTTATTGACAGTTCGGCACACACCAAACAGACTTATCAATATGTCCACGTCTCTCCTCATCAACTTCACTAGATGACCTTAGCCTGCTGAAAAAGGCACATGCTGACACACATACAAATTCAACCATAATAAATGGCTGAAGGCTGGTTCCACTCCTAATATTAATGTATTAAAGCTGCTGTCCATTGTGTGATGCCACATAAGAATACAGACACAGATTTATTGACATGGAATTTAAATCATTAATTGCAGTCTGACTATACGTTGATGCATATGCAATCTGCATGAAATAACCTCTAATTACACTATGCAATCTATGAATGAACAGCTTAGAATTTGACGGAGGTGAAATCAACAATGGCAAAGTGAGACAAGCCAGGTTTAATTTCTCTAAAAATACTTGTTTAAAAAATTATAAGAAGCTAAATATTTTTTAAAAAGGCTGAAATAACTGAGAGCTCAACGTTTTCCAAGGTGGAACATGATATAAAAAGTTTGAGAACCAAAGTACCACTTCACTGTTTTGTGCCGTTTGGTGGCACTTCACTGGCGCTCCCTAAGAAGCCACAAGCACTCTGTTCACTGTCGTGCACTTTATTTTCAACACAGCACCTCAAAATATCCTCCTAATCTGCAGTTCTCATCATAATAGATCCCATTTGGAGGCAAAATTGCAGTATTTTTGAAGCATTTATAATCAGTCTCTTCATGTTCCCTCCGCTTACTATCTTGCCATCACATTTTTGGCTCGTAATCACAGATCACATATGCTTGTGCTATGTGCATGATTGAGACTACTTAACAAGTTGATACTGAAACAAAGATACAGAAAAGCTCGAAACTTATTTTAACTTATATATCAGTCATCTCATTTTTTGTGTATTTTCATTTTATTTCATTTTAAGAAAATATTTCTGATTTTCCTCCAAGTACTGCTTGAAGGAGCTCGCCTACCACCAGATGTACATGTACCAGAGTTTGAGAATCTAGAGAGAAGAACGAAAAAAATTACAGAGAAGTCTTGCAAGATATATGAATGAATAGTCCTAAATTGAATTTATCAGAGACAGCAGCAAACAGAAGTTCAAAACTTGATTTAACAGAACTGAGAAATCCTTATTGATTAATAAAAAAGGAGACACCAGCACATTCTAGGTTATAACACGATTTCTTATAGTGAACATGTGAACTCGAGTAGATGGAGCACGAAAAATTGGCCAGATAAATTATAAACAATGTCGCAGCAAGGATCGAGGATGTCAGAATTAATTTTGACCAAAGAAAACAAGTTTTCTAGTAGCACATCATTGCAGGAATGTAGTTATGATGTAAGTTGTGGAACATGTGACATTTTTGCAAACTCAAAAACTGAAATTCCAGAGTGTCATTGCCAGCATTTTATCATAAACATCATCAGTATGTTGTCCCAGCATGTCCAACACTTTCCTGCAACAACGCTAAAATGTCACAACCACAGTGTCATCGTATAGTGCAGGAAACATTGTGCAGAGGACATGGAACAGTTGCTGCAAAAATGCCATAAAATACAAGTTATGTTGTAATGTTTCAACACCATAGCAGCAACACTGGAGGGTTGCAGCTGAAGCCAGTGCGCAAAACTTTACAAAAAATAGAACCACGGTGAGCGTTTTTTCAAACAAGCAAGCCTGTTCGATGAAACAATCTAGCGTTGGCTCACTTGCTCGTTCATTTCACTTCCAGTTACGATGCTGTTTTATGTGCAAGACTGATCAGTTTGTGTGTCTGTCCATCACTTTGGTCGAGACCAGACAGCCTTATTTTTTTCTCTCTTTCTGCAGGTGAATTTCATCCTTAACTTTACATGTTTAACCTCCCTGGCTGCAGAACTACTGTATGTTGCCATTGCTTCTATCGTTGCATGAGAAAGTCATCACTCTTTTATAACCTTCCACAAATAACGGAGAAATCTGACGTAAAACTCGACCCTCACTAGTGAACTTAAGTAAATTCACATCCCAAACATAGTCTGCTATGCTCAAAATATCTCTGCCCATTATTTTTGCAAACCCCTCTGAAAATAACCATTCATTAACAAATGAAGTGCACCTTGAGATTATGACTCACATAGATGACAAACTGCCCTTCCAGTCCAGCGCATCTGTCTTATACATAACATCTGATGCATAACACGGGTGTTTCTAGGGCAGAAAGTATTTCAGCAACGCTGCATCTGAAGCAAGCTGCAAAAACTTCAGTGTTGTGCTTCCTCATATTTATTCTCGACTGATTAGACAGGCTTTCGTAAGAGCACGTAAGCTATTAACTCTCCACTAACATCCAAACAAATCCTCCTCACTGTAGAGTGTGATGTGATGTTTTTTTAGACTCATGTTCTTTATGTAAAAATTGATATATTTACCTCTCTGAAATTCACACTTGATGGAAAAACAAAATGCCATTTAATTTTCATTTGAAGGCAATATCAGAGACCTGATATAGTGTTCCAAGTCAAACACAAATGCACATACTGTCTCTGATGCGCACACACCCACACATACACGTATAAAATACCTCAAAACAACCTGTCAGAGGTAAATGGAGGACACAACACTTTGAAGCCTATTAATTCCAGCAAATGGCTTTCAGTTGTCTAATGAACAGTACATTTCATGCAATGTTCCCAATTCCAGGTTCCAAGCATCAAAACAAACCGCTGCTCCAATTCCACTTCTGCACACACCATACAAGAGACAGGAACACGACAGAGATTGTGAAATAGTAGCTTTTAAGGGGAACAAATACTATGAATGGAGGGATGGATGGATGAATAGACAGATGCATGTTGATGTAAAATTGTCATTGTCCGTTAGATTACACCAGAGACTTTTATATAACAGATCTGTTACAAAAATGAAGATAAAAGTAGGCTCCTTATATCAGACTGAAGCGTGTTTCTGTCTTGAGAACAATCATCAAGAGATATTCTTATCCTTAAAACAACTTGATGCATTCGTGATTACAGGAGAAAAATATTGTCCATGTTGTGTAGTGGTGATTGAAGCCATTTTGCAGACTTGCGCGCACACACGTGTTTTCAGTGGATGCTGGACTCAACCAGGGTTACAACTTGTCTCCGATCCTGTTTGTGAGATTCATGGACAGGATCTCAAGGCAATGCGCAGTCGGGTAGAGGAGAGTGTCCACAGTTTGGGCTTTTTGCAGATGATGCTGGGGCGGTTTGCACCTCCAAGTGTGAGACCATTGTTCTTTGTTAGAAAATGGTGCTCCATGCAGGTTAGGAGTGAGTTGCCGTCCCAAGCGAAGCAGTTTAAGTATCTCAGGGTCTTGGTCATGAGTGGTAGTAAAATGGAGCTGTGAAAGGGGAACAAAAGGGTAAATCATTTTTAACAGCACAACTACGAATCAATCATTGTATCCTACAGAGTATAAATCCTTTGTTTGCAGTTGAATATTTTTATAATGGAAGACAGGACCGATCAGAGAATAAACGCATATCCTCATATTCTCAATGTCGTAATCCAAACATCGCATTCGAAAAGGTTGATGGAAATCACAAAATTGAAAAAAAAAAAAACTTCCTCAAGAAAAGACTTCATGCATTCAGGGGGAGATGGAAACAGATTTTCCAAATAATTTCTGACATACACACACAGAGTACTATATGAAAAAGTAGGCTGGTCCTCATTAGCAATAAGAACTACATCCTACTATTTTGATTTATGAAGGTCTCCTGTACAGTTTATCTCTTCTGCTCGCAAATCTGAAACGCTGCTGCAGAGCAGAGCTCTAGTTATAAAATACTCAACTTGGCAAGATTGCCTTCTACTGCTTTGTATCTTATAAACAGAATAATTTTCAAAGGATTTTAAAACTTAATGCCTCATTCCGGCCAGTTCTACTGTGTATGTGCTGTTGTTGTGTCTGGCTATGTCCTTTGTATGATTTTGTCATTTTGTTGTGTCTGGCCATGTTTGTTTTTGTGTCTCTCTCTGCTGTATCCTGCTCCCTTGCAAAAGAGATCTAGATCTCAATGAGATTACCCGATTAAATAAAGATTACACGTACTGTATTAAAGCCAGGGAAGCATCATGTAAATGTAAGTATTTCGGGTCGTAAGGTTCTTTTGTTAAGCTCGAACACACATAAAGCCTTTTTTTTTTAAAGTATCTTGTTTGAGGTTTGATGAATAAATGAACCAGCATTTTTGGAAAATTCTTGTCAGAGTTTCTTGTCAGAAGGGGCAACATTTTTATTTTTATTTTAAAAAATTATTTGCTATAGTAAATGATTTCCTCCATCATCGCCCCTAACACTAAAGAGTGCAGCCAGGAGGATTTTACCTGGAAGCATATTATTTGTCTGTCTATCCGGTGGTTTTCATATTTTTTTCCACTGAAATAGACAGACTTTTACAGAAAGGTTTGGCCTTTGATGGAGCATCTTTACGACCATGCCCCATCTGGAGTGGCCCATGTGTCCCAGAGGCAGAACACTGACAAACAGTACATGACAGCAGCAGTGTATAAATAAGATGGGACAGCTTGTGATGAGAGACGGGGATATGGTTCATTTCAATGAGTCTGTTTGAGAAAAGCACCTTTTTTAAAATAATAATAATAATCAAGAACCTTAAAGACTATCAACGAACATTAAATGTCTATTTTCCATAGCCACAAATAAATAATAATAATAACAATAATCATTTTATTTATATAGCATTTTGCAAGCTTAAGCACAAAGTGCTTTCCATACTAAAAGATTTACAGAACAAGAATTAAAAAATCATAGACCCCCAAAATTCCCCACCTGTTAAATACAGAATCAGGAGCATAAAAGATCATATAGAAACATTTAAAAGAGCATTTGGAGCAGACAGAAACAAACATTATTAAATCCTTAAAACAATAAAACATTAATAATAGTAGGCCATCCTTTAGAAGTGAGATTTAAGAAGTCGCTGATCTCACACTGAGGGGAAGGCTGTTCCAGAGCCGAGGGGCCATAACTGAAAATGCACGGTCACCCTTAGTTTTAAGTCTGGTCTGAGGAGTAGCCAAAAGGTTTTGATCGGCTGATCTCAAGGGTCTGGCTGGAGTAAACAGAGTTAAAAGCTCCTTCATATAATCTGGAGCAAGACCATGGATTGCCTTGTACGTAATTAATTAAATTGTAAAATGTATTCTAAAATTCATTGCCAAACCAAACCAAACTATATGTTATTATGCCATTTATTCTGTTTGATCCTTCTCATTATCTGAACAGTGGAGCATCTATTACATCTGCATAAAAGAAATGGAGAGCACAGAGCTACAGAGCACACTGTGAGTTAATGCAAATTGTGGTAAGGCTGGTGAAATGATCAGGGAGTGCTGTCTCTGTATCTCAGCCTCCGTAGAACCCAGTTGCAGTTATGAATTGTCGTGTAGGAGGTTTTTTTAAACTACAGTCAAGCAAACACTAACTGGATGTGAATTTGGGTATCAGGGATTTTTTTTGAAGCCCCCTGCTCAGTGAGGCAGAGCCATATGCTGAATCAGCTTTTTGCATATGGAGTAGCACCTGTTACAGTCCAGTCATGTCCTGTCCAGTCAGTTTGGCCTTATCTCTCTGCATCTTGTTTCTTACAATCAGTTTATTCATCAGGGCCTCCCAACAACATTTAAGACCGTATGCATAGTCTAAATATCTAAAGGGACAGCCCAGCTACATGAGGCTCAAACATACGATTAGCCACAGCTAAAATATGATGGCAGTGTTACAATGTATGAACACTGAATTCCTGTATGATTTTTTTTACAGTGTGCAGATTATCTGTCTATAATTGTCAAGAAACACTAAGAAATACAAACAATTAGCATTATGATCACAGGGAAACTGACTATGTAACAGTCAATGTCACTATTTAACTGTTACTTGGTTTTTACAGTATATGTACAATCTACTGTCCAAAAATTTTGCTCCTCACTGCTCCTTTGTCACTGGGTTTTTAGCTGTATGCTGCAATACAGTCAGAAGAAAACATTAAGTATTGTGTGTTTTCTTTCCCCCCATCAAGATCAGCACCATGAAGACCAGACTAGGCTGCCTGTCCAACAAATCTGACTCGTACAGTGACTTCTCCGAGTTCCTGCCTCCTGCCCACGAAACCACCTCCAGGTGTCTGAAGTGAGTCTGCCAAAAAATTCTTTGTCTACTTCTGTGGCATACAAATGTTTAACAAATTAAAACTCAAGCTTCTGTTGTGTTAAATAAGTCTCTAGACGCCACACTTTGCCCTCAGTTTGAACACGTTAGGAAATTAATTTCACTGTCAAATTTCTGCAGAAAAATCTATTATTTTAGTGCAAAGTTAAATGTAATGTATTGCACTCCTGTCAGCCAGTATGGCAGCATTGTTCCGTATACCATCTACCAAGGCAATGGGGTACAATCATCTTAATGTATCCCTTTAATCTCCAGGAATAGTGTGTTATCCCACCATGTTTTGGCCTCTTCATAAAAGAGCACTAAAATGAGAAAAACATGTCAGCTATTGTTCTTCTTCTCTTCTTGTTCTGTTCTCTGCTCTCACGTACCATTCTGTAAATGTGACCATGCATCACAATCACTTTACAGCCTTCAGCGGAAGAACAGCTGTGAGCAGAGAATAAATCATACATTAAACTTAGCTGCCCTTCAATAATACATACACTACCGTCTTGTGTTAAAAATGCATGAAAGCACAGTGGTTGGTTTGCATCTCACTCAGGAAGTTTCCTCTGGCTCTCCCCATCAGACTCTCTACGGATGAGGTTGTTCGGTGGTCAGAATCGTTTGATCATCTTCTCTCTAACAAACGTAAGTGGACATTTTCTATTTTTCATGGGGAACAGTCACATACAGCCAGCGTCAAGAAAGTAGGGAAGAAGGAAGGAAATAGCCTTTTTCTGTTTCTTTAATAGTTTCTATTTTTCACCCAGGACAAGGCACGTCCATTTTCTCCCCTCCAAGCCCATCTTATGCAAGGGTCTCATTTCCGTGTTGTTAAGACTCCTTGCTGCATAATGAGTCACACACTTGTCTGTGACCTTCCCCTTGGACCAAACACATTCTGAAAATAAACTCATGACCTGTTTGACACAGACTCAGTCACAAAAATCCATCTGCACAAACTGCTAACAAGCTATGTGACACGGCATCAATGACATAAAACTCACCGAACTAACCGATCAGAGAGAACACAAGTGGGCCCAGAGCACGTCCACCTTGTGAGACTTCACTACAAACACTTGTTCCCCTCTGCCTGCTTGTGTTTTACTGAACCCTGGAAATGTGAAAATCTGCAATCTGTGTGCTCAGATTACTAAACTGTGCATTTGGATTAAGGAATTGTTCCGATAGGCCTCATCTTGGGCAGAATATTGTGTTATGTTTTTAGTTGCTTGGAGTAAACTGAAAAATAAATGTCTAGTTTGCATTAGCAGTGACAGAAACCTCAGCTCGACAGGTGCTACAAGCAGAAACCAAGGAAAACAGTCCCAGATACGGTACATGAACATGACTGACAGATGCACTGAGTGCAGCAGCCATGAAAATTTACAGTAGAATCAAAGACAAAGAGACAACAACTTTAAACATCACAAAAATGCACATAGGTTCCTTGTTTTAATTGTAGTTGTCTAATCATAAGTTAGCCCAAATCACAAAGTTGTTCCAAGTCTTATGTATTCTGGCATAGTTGCTGTTGAGAAACAGAAGTTAAAACTGGTGTGTAAAGGTGCCCTGAGGCATTTGTTTGTGTCTTTCACTCTATTAGTACGCATATACTGTATGTCCATGCATCATGCACAGAGTTGACACTCTACAACTTCCTGCCAATTGAAAAGGGTGGACGTGCAAACATGACGTGCCAAGCCTGGTCCATTCCCAACTCATCACATACTGACATTCCGTCACCAGCTCTCAGTGACTTGTACAAGCACACATGGTACACCTTCGCGGTTGACACACCAGGCTTTTCATGTGATTTTAATGTCACACCCTAAGCTGTTGAAAATCACACAAAGAGGGAGAAAGTCCACATATGGAGGGGGTGGAGTGGATGGTAACCCAAAACACTGTCATATCCTACCCAAACTGCATTTCACAGTGTTAATCGCATGTTAAACAGGCTTCTTGTGCTTCAGTATGAGACACCAATGGTTCCAATGTGTTTTTGAAGTTGAAACACATTCAGCAGGATGGCAAATACTATTGGTCACATTAGGCCCATTAGTACACTTTTTGAGATCCCAGAGTGACATCTTCAAAAGTCTCATATATCCAAATCGATCTCCACAGCACCCAGCACTGGCAAAAGGTCTGGCTCCACAAATTCCGCTGTAGGGGGAAAAGAAACACTTGAAAGGCTTGTTTTTGTTTTTCCAAAGCAATCACAATTATCTTGGGCAACGCTAAGACCAGGTTGCAGTCACGGTTCCCTTCATACTGGAAAGTTTGGTGAAACATTTGTACATAAGGAGGTGGGACCTGGCATTAAGATGTCCAAGTAAAGAAAAGTTAACAGCTGCTAGCTTGTTTATGTTCATACCATTAGCGACCCAAGTGTTACTTTGCCATTTTCAGCGTGGACATTGCTAGCTCTGAGGTTGTTTTCTTGGGACTTTGAAAAAGCAGATAGCGGATACTGTGATGCCACCTGACACAAGTGACTAATCTTTCACCCACATAATTCATCCTGTGAGTGTATCTTTCCTTGTCAAACCAACGGTCGAAACTCAAAGATATTAAAATTACATTCATATAAATGAAAAAAAGCAGCAAATGTTCACATTGGAGAAGCTGGAACCTGTGGATGTTTGGTGTCTTTGCATGACAAATGCCTTAAACAATGAATCAACTATCAAAATAGTTGCTGCCAGTATTTTTCATTAAAATAATCAGTGGAAGTAATCGTGGAGGTGGATGTGACAGCAAAGTCCTTGCTTAGTTACCTCCATCCACTGCTTTTCTTCTACTATTCATACCAGTTGCTTTTGATGTACAGTATGTCTCTTTAATTTCTCGTTTGGTAACATCACAAGTGCTTTGTGATATAAGCGCCTTGGTTATCTTACTTGTTTTTTGAATTTCTTTTTATTTAAATTTTTATTCATTTTCCTCACAAAAGTCCTGCACCATTACAGTACATACTTTCACCTAATGGTCTACAGGTAACAAAGAATACAAGGCCAGACAAACAAAACAAAACAAAAACTGAAAGCAAACCCCACAACACAGAATTACAGGTCACAATAACCCTCCCAAAGACTCTGCATGATATACATTATGACTTTTCACATAATACTTCCCCTAGTGTTCCCCGCCTTGGATAAATTTAAGGAAGCTACCCCACATTTTAGTAAATTTTGACACAGAATCCTTCATTCTGGCCAGCAGTAACTCATATGAGGCTGTAACAGTCATGAGCTCGATCCAGTCCTTATAACAAGATACACTCGCATTTTTCCAGTTCCGTAGTATCACCCTGGCCGCATTAAGGAAGCCTGCAAGAGCTAGACCAGACTGTGCCTTTGTAAGTCCAGCTGGCAGAGCAGATTTGTCTCCAAGAAGACAAAATCATGGTGTCCTTGGCAAGAGCTGATCCAACCACTCCTCAACTGTCCCAACCACTCGGGTCCAAAATGCGGAAATGTGTGCAGTCCCACATGAGGTGCAGAAAACCTACCTATAGAGTTCTTAACATTTCCAGCACTCTTTTGGAATTCACTTATCTTTAGTTATCTCACACCAAAATTTGTTCAATTTGTCCTTAATCGGATTTATGTTTCAAAGCTTACAAAAAACTTTAACTCAGGTCTGTTATCCAAGTAACTAACTCCATCGTATCAAACGCTGTACTAAAAAGGGGCTTAGGGACAGCCAGCCTTGAAAAAAAGTAAAAGCTGTACAAATTTTACACTCGCATGGACATGATCTGTTTTGTCCAGTGTGACATAACACCTTAGTGACACACAACCATTAGGAAGCTAATGTCACCCACGGAAGACAAAGTTTGTTACAGGGCCAAGAATAGGGCCTTCCCCAGGCGGATGGAGCGTGATACACCTGCGCATCCTGTTTCAATTGACCAAGCAATAAAGAGGTGAACCACCAAATGAACACACACACACAAACACATTACATAAGTAATTCCAAAGCAATCGGACCACTGTACTGAATGTTCTCTTGATAGGATACTGCATTCACCTTGGCTTAATTTCATTTAAAGGATGGTGAGTGTATTACACTTAGACCCGACTGCATTCTGGTGTAATTCCTCACTGTGTAAATCTGATTGTGTGCGCGCGCTGGGGGCCTGACCTCTGCACACTACCAGCTGTTACGTGTCTTGTGAGGTTGACAAGCAGCAGTGCTTTTTAAGCATATTATGTCAGAGTTAAAGATTATATTTTAACTGATGTTTTAAGTGAAAAAAAAACACATTTCATTTCAAGAACTTAGTATAGACAAAACGTTTTAAAAGGACAGTTCACCCCAAAATCAAAAATACATATTGGTTGTTTTTGGAAATAATAGATTGTGTCCTCAAGGCTAAAGAGGAAAAGGACACTCTAGATTGTTACCAGCATCTGTGATGGTATGGGGGTGTGTTAGTGACGACGGCATGGCTAATCTTTATGTCTGTGAAGGCCCCATTAATGCTGAAAGGTACATGCAAGTTTTAGTTTTTTTCAGCAAGACAATACCGAGACACATTCTTCCCGTGCTACAACAGTGTGGTTTCGTCGTAAAAGAGTTCAGGTGCTAGACTGACCTGCCTGCATCCAGACCTGTCTCCCATTGAAACTGTGTGGCGCATTATGAAGCACAAAATACAACAGAGAGCCATTACTACCCTTGAAGTTGTATATCAAGCAAGAATGGGAAAGAGTTCCACTGTCGAAACTTGTTCTCAGTTCTCAAATGCTTATGGAGTGTTGTTAAAAGAAAATGTGATGTATCACCTTTGCTGTAAACATGCCCTCGTCTCAACTTTTTTTGGAACATATTGCAGGCATCAGAATTCAGAATGAGTGTACGTTTACAAAAAAGACAGAAATCACTACAACAAATATCTCCAAAACTCTGCAGCTGACATTAAAGCAATCTAGATGGATAAATAGCACTCCGGAGGGAAAAATATGTATTTTTTTATTTTGCGGGTGAAATGCTTGTTTTAAGCTTTGCACCAATGTATTTTTTTAAACAACACCTTGGCTGGTCCCAGAGTGCCACATGTTCACTCCTGAGTCTCCAGTGATTGTCTCAGCCCCAGCTGCCCTGCATTGTCCTTATTACTCCCAGCTGCTCCTAATTGCTCTGATGTATTTAAGCTCAAGTCTCTGGACAGTCAGTTCATTAAGTCCCTTTGTCGGACTGTCTCAGGGTTTCTCAGCTACATTGCATGCTAAATTCATGTTAACCTGCCCTGGATTCTGGCTTCAACTCAAGTCTTCACCTGCACTTCATTTTCTAGTCCAACCATTTTACCCACAAGTGTGAATCAAACAAATTGCACGAAAAATAAGACAAATGAATGGACATACAGAAAGTTCAGAGGTCTTTCTTAGCCATACCCTGCCTTTTTCCAGATCTTTTTGTTGAATTTTAAAGCCTCTCAACTATTGATAAAGAAACAAGGCATTTTCTGAACAACAAGAAGTCCTGAACACATATTTTGAGAGAATTAGACACAACCAGATCTAAAAAATTATTTAAATCAGCATCACTATATTGGCATGCTCATATACAAGGCAATGTATATTGGCACTAATCCATATAAATGTTGGCAGTGATTAACAAATTTAAAACAAGTATTTAAATATCACTTAAAATAGTACTTAGAGGTTTGACAGTCAAAGTGGCTCCTCAAAGTTTTTTGAGAAATGCCTGGAATATGAAATAAAAACTTTTTACTGCAAAGATTTACAAGAATGTGAGCCCTCTAACCTACTAACCACTTTTGCACATGCACTGTACAGCATCCAACTCCATGTCTGATGTGAAACACAGTTTCTGGTTGATTGTGGATGATGCTGAACCTTTTGTGTGGACATCAGACAAGAAGACATATATAATTTTTTTTTCTGCCACCATTAGTGGCAATTGGCGCTATTCCGACTGTAATTATTTTTCAATATTTCCCCCCCACTTCGACTGAATAGTGCAGGCATTATACAAAATGACCTCACACAAATTGCAACTCTTTCAACTGTTCTGCTATAAAGAAAGTGACTTTTTTTTATGCCGTCTTCTGTCTTCCTGGTCATTCTTGCTCTCTTCCAGCACTTCAATCTAACCTCGAACACCAGCCACAGACCTTTCTTTTCCAAATGAACTACAATCAAAGCTACCATAACACTTTACTAGTCTTTGTTTTGTGTCTCTTTTGGGGCTGTACTGATAAATGCTATAAATAATCCATGTGGTTATGAAACCATTTTATGAGCCAAATGGGATCTTTTTTTAATCCCTGGGGCTATGGGGCTATGTTTTTACTGTTTTGGTTCATTTTCACTGCTCTCATAGTATAATCTTCATAAGTCATTGGTCTTCATTAGGTGGTCCGGGAACTCTAGGGGATCCTCAGAGTTACTGCAGTGGGTCCCCCAAATTATTGTTTGTAAAAAAATATATAAATGAAACTAACAAACAGCACACATGAACATGAATCCAACCAAGACAAGCCCTTAATCTACACAACATTGACTACCTATGAATCCTTGTGCAATCAAGTGAGCTAGCTTCATACTAGACTGTATTAAATAACTGTGTGGGACATGTCCATAACAGCAAACCAGTTAGCTCTAGAGTCTAGACTGTTGAGACACACTGACCAGTTAACTGTATTATTATCCCGAGTGTACAGAGTGAGTCATAATGGATCGTTTTGTAACCTCACAAGCAAGAGACTCTGACATAGGGCGACTCTCCACCTCAGAAACCACCAATGAAAGCAAATGGGATAAAGCTAAAACGCTTAACATTAGCAATGCTGCTGACTTAGCAGCTACGTGGCAGATCAAAACCAGCTCAGTGGCCAATAAAACCAGCATCAACGGGCAGAGAGCACAGGCACATCGTATTGTGCGTGTTTATGTGGGCGTGCGTGTGATGTGTGCCAGGTTTCTGTGTGTACGTGCTGATGTGGAGTCAGTTTGGCAGGATTTAGGTAGAAATAAATGATTTCATTTCAAAAATGAATGTGTATTCATTGATATTATTAATGTAATTTGCATGCAAAACAGGTCCACCCAACCAGCAGACAAAAAAATTCAACCAGTGGAACCCTGCTCTAACTCTTTTCTTTTTTCTCCATATTGTTCTGTTTTGTTTGACTCCCAGTAGTGTAAACTGCAGCACCTTCACAACCTCTACTTCCATCTTCAGCATTTTATAATAAGAGTCATAGACACAAGCTATACACAGTTTATCAACAGGGAATTTAAGTTCACTTGGATAACCTAATAAAAACATTTTTTAAAAAACTTAATACTAAACTGACTTTTACAAGAATATCTGCATCTTTTAATTTCCCTTACATATTTGTTACATATTAATGTTTTTTCATAGCAGTCCACCTTTATTAACATATAACACTTGGAATGTTTGACTAAGTTCAGTAGTTCATGAGAAAGTAATCAAATTTTTACACTTGATAAAACCTCTGATCTTTTTTTTCTGCCTCCTATTCATTTTCTAATGCAGCTCTAGATGCTAAGAATTTGATGTAAGTCCAGAATGTGGAGTGAGAAAGTCTACGGATAACAAGTCAGCACATCTTTACACCAAGTGTGTCCAAAGATCAATAAGATGGTTAGCATCTGAGAGAAAATCCTTTTCATACGCTTTCCAAAAAGTTCAAGCGGAAAAGAAGGAAACCCTGTTGCGTATGACGTCTGCTTTCAAATTGTTTCACCACAATTATTTGGGGACTTCGTCAAACAGCAGCCGTGTGTGTGTGTGTGCATGCGCGCCCGCGCGCCCGCGCATGTTGTTGCGTGTCCATTCATCAGAATGTGTGTTTCTGTATGAGTAATATTGTTGCATATGCACAGATGGAGCATCCTCCCTGCTCTGCCCAGCTTTATTAGGTAAACAGCAGAAATGAGAAGGGTGGAAATAACATGTCAACGTGACACGGGCACACAGAAAAACATGCCCTTCCTTTGTGCTATCACCAATCTGGAGCACATTAATTCATCACTTATCTTGACTGATGAAGACAGAAAAAAAAAGAAGTCTTTGTGGGAGTATTTTGTTCTGATTTGTTTGTTCTAAAGACGAGGGCCGTTTCCCGCTTCTGGGAACAAGGAGTGTGTACGCGCTGGAAAAATGTCAACATAGGATGAAGGGTATTATCACAAGATCAAGCTACTCTATGCTGAATAAAAAAAACATCCATAGAAGAGGGAGTTCTCAGCTGCGGCACAGAAATGGGTGCTACGCAGCGGTATCAATCATGTTTTTGTTGTTTTGACCTCCTCCTTTACCGTCTGATTCATTTGTCCTTTCCAGATGGCCTGGCTGCCTTCCGGACGTTCCTCAAGACCGAGTTCAGTGACGAGAATATCGAGTTTTGGATGGCCTGCGAGGAGTACAAGAAAATCAAGAGCTCAGCCAAGCTTGTGTCAAAAGCAAACAAGATCTTTAAGGAGTTCATTGATATTCAGGCACCAAGAGAGGTGTGTGTGTGTGTGTGTGAGAGAGACCAGTGTTAATGAGTTCTTTCCTTTAATCAATGATTCAAGGGAAAAGCCTTTATTTTGACATCAATATACAGTATCATTGTGACATCCTGGGATTTATATAGTGTACCAAGGTTTCACAAACACTGCTGTTTCCTTTTTACAAAGAGTTTGTTCTATGGTGATTTTTGTGTTTTCTCTATCAACCTTTCCCTGCTTCCAAACTCTGCAAAAGTGACAAGGTTTACCAAAAATTCACTTTTACTCTTTATGTGACATAATCTTATTAGGTTAGATCGGGGGGTCAGCAGCCTGCCTCTCCAGCCCATCTCCAGTGGTTCCCTATGGCATTGATAAGTACATGAAAATCAATAATTATTTTCATTTTTAACAACAAAAATGTGTAGCCTATACACCAAATTAAAAAGTTATAATCTTTCATCAACTAATATGTGCATCATAGCCTAAGTCTATGGTTTTGTGCCTTTTTCCTCTTAATTTTGCCTATTTTGGCTGGACTTGAGCGTCCCTAGGCCAGCTGTGGATATCAGATCCCAAAAAATAAAAAATCTTTGAGGAAAAAGAACTAAAGGAAGGAAAGGATTTAATAATTGCCACTTCTTCTCTGGGCCAAAACATGCTCTTCAGATAATAAATGCTGCAAACCCGTGGGTTGAGTGTTTTTGCTTCCAGATCAAAATTCACATTTTTTTATTACAATCAATTTCATTTACTTCTCGCATTGATCATGTATTGTGAAACATTCGACCACTATTGGACAGAATTGCTCTCAAAACACACTGATTGGCTTGATGAACCCAAGTTTGTTTATCAGCCTCATTTCCCAGTTTTAGTTTACTGACTGATTCTCAGCACTTTGGGAACATTCACCAACCCAGATCTCACCTTTTCTGTTAGAACTGAATTCTCTATTTAAATCACTTGGTTTATTCAACAACAAAAGTAAGTTTTTAAAACATTCAGGAAAATTTTTCCCTGAAAGTTGCGTATTTGTGTAACTGTCCTTTAAGCTTTATTAGGGACGTTGGGATTTTGCCTAAAATTAAAGTGTCTCACATCTCATCTGGATGGTATTTGAGACACTCAAAATGACAAGTGTAATAACAGCCGGTCTGTGTGGATATGATGATTTGACTTATTGTTCGAGACCTTCCCTTTTCAAAAATGTGTATTTGCTCTCCTTATCCTGGCAGGTAAACATTGACTACCGCACCAGGGAAAAGACCAAGCAGAGTCTGGAGGATCCGACCCCGACCAGCCTCAACGACATCCAAGCTAAAGTCTACAGCCTCATGGAGAAAGACTCCTACCCACGATTCCTCAGGTCCAAGATGTACCAGGATATGGTCAACAGGGCGCAAGCACAAGGCCAGCGGAGGTCTGTTTGACCAAATCCGATGAAGACCACAGAGGACCTAAAACTGGACCTACACTGTAAATCATTCATTAATCCTTTTGACATCATCTCTGAATACTGTGAATCTGCAAAGATGGGGCGACATGCTTGACTGTTTTCTTTGTCTACACCAGCTCCATGCATGCAATCCCTCTAGAACAGATGTGGTGGACTGAGCTGTAGGAGGAGATTGGAGGAGGATAAGCTAATCATTTTACCTCTACTTGGTGCTGGGCGATATGTCTGAAAATTACTGTATCCTGCGATAACTATATTTCCCACAAAACACACCAGCTATTTCTTTTAAATGCATCAGAAGTAATCAGACATTTACCATGTCATTAAAATGTGTACTGGTTCCACACACAAAAACAAGAAGAACAAGAAAAAATTGAAATGCCACAACCAATTCTTGATCTTGTCAAACCATGTCCTGTAAATATTCATTAGCTGCAACCAGCAGCTCCATACGTCGCTCTGTCTGTCAGTCCACAAAGATTCCCCAGTGTTTGGCGGCCACAGTTTTTTCCCTTGGAGGCTGAAATTTGGCATCGAGGGCAAGTGTGTGTGTGTGTTTGTGTTGGTGCAAATTTGGTAAAATGGTAAAGGGAGTGGCCTATTGCAAAAATGCACATAAGTTTCAAATGGATTCACAGACTTGCACAAAATGTAGGGGAAAGGTTGATTAGGAGCCAAAGGACAGCTGATTAACTGTTTATGACAACTGGCAGAAAGGGGTGGGTGTGGCCTATCACATAAATGTGCATAACTTTTAAATGGATTCACACAGCATGACCAA
>JAJHUR010099252.1:858-38558 GCA_027495735.1 Lutjanus campechanus | reverse complement strand
TGTTACATTAAGGTTAGCCCACTCTGCGACCATGGCGTCAGTTGTTTAACCCTCTGGAATCAACGGCATCGCCCGCGATGCCTGATGATATCTTTTACTTAATCGCGCATATTTCTGGAATGCCGATAGATAGAAACTTACTTTTTTCTTTGGCGAAAAGGGGACATCTCAGCCTTTCAAACGGGACCTCCGCTGTCTGTGTTATGCTTCCTCGATTTTTAGTGTCCAATAGGAAAACCGTGCGCCGTCACATGGTGTGCCAGTGTCCAATAGGAGACCCGTGTGCTGCACAAAGATCCTCTATTCACGGTAAGATGGCTCCTCCGTTGACTTCTATGATCGCTACAACTGAATCGCAGCCGTGAATATAATAATTGCTACATAATGACCATTTAAATGTCCATTTAAACATTTGGATAGTACGTCATACCACGGTTATATCGTTGCTATTTTCCCTGTAAATGTTTTATTTGACTTCGTAAACAATGGTTTATATGATGAATTAGCATTATTCAGTTGAAATTATTTATCTACATACCATAAATGCATTTTATTAAGGACTTCCTGTTTCACGGGAATTCCCGGGAATCCCGGGAAATGTATCAACAATTCCCGGGATTTAAAATGGGCTAAATTCGGGAAAAAATAGCATCCCTAGTACTGACCACAAACAGCCAGGCCAGCCCCGGTGACTGTCCAACACAAATTGTCCAACTTTGAAGAAAATGCAGGTGATTCCTGAATGTAGACTTAACAGCGAGTAATCTCAATATGAATGCAGAATACAGGCAAGGAATAAAAGTTTGGTATCAGGAGTATTCTGCATTCTGTTTGTAGTTTGAGCCTCGCTGACCAGTTACCAATAATTAATTTCATATGACGATTTAGATTTTTTAAAATTCCTCAGCATTCATACTCGTGAAACAATCTCGCCTTTCAATTCCAAACCATTCTCGTGTCTGACGTTGCTTATTGTACTATAACCAATGACGTAAGAGGAAGTCTTGGCCAGGTTATCCTTTATCTGCTGGCTACTGGCTGCTGCCTACAGAAGCTAAATCGTTGTCAGATGATAGCTGACAGGTTTTGAGATGGTTTGTCGGTCCCTTGACAAGCTAACATGTTCTAGACCAGTCTGTCCACTGTCTGTACACCGTCCTATCCAATTCCTGGTAAGTCCGGAAGTAAGAAGACATCTCATGACAAAGTTATGTAATTGCTCATTTAGTAAGTCTTACTCACAAACCACTCAAAAGAGAAAAAAATAAAACAAGCTCTAAGAACAATTTACATATGGACTGATTGCAATCAACTTAAATAAACATGGGTATATTGTTTCTTATAAACTTTTACAGTTCGCTGTAGTAATGTGCACATCATCAGCAAATATGGAAAAACATAACAGAATTTTTAATCTTTTTCTTCTATATCTGTATGATTTTGATGATTAATGTGTGGGATTGTAAGACATTCATGAGGCCACTGCTGACAGACCAAGCCACTAAATAGGAGCTTATTTACCCAACTCTTCTCATTTGCTGTAAGCAATAACAGATGTGGAAAATATAATTGTAAACTCCATGCTGGTGTTGATGGATGAAAACCACAGATAAAAACTCTATGATAATGTTTATTTTTTTATTGGTCTCCATGTTTGGTGAAGGCAAAGCATCATGCAACTCTCATGATTGCTGACATTTTAATCATGGGTGGCCTCTGTGGAGATCAAACCCCGGTTCTGACATTACTACTTCAGCTAAATGAGGGTCCACTTTACCCCAAAAAGGAAAATCCAGTCATTGTCTGCCCACGGTCTTGTCAATCACAGCTCTACTGAAGCATTTAGGATGTAAATTAGCCCACATACTTTCTTCTTAGTCCTTTCACAAACTACTTTACAGCTCAAACACAGCATAAATTATTCTGCTGTCAATCATTCCAGAAGTATACTGCACATATTGCACGATTAAGGAGCAGATACACTCATAAAACTCAGGTTTACTCCCCACAGTACAAAGCTCAGTTTTCTGCCACAGCACTGCAGGGTAACTACAGCATTTCCAGTGAAGAGATATGTCGGAGATAATGAGGTAAATATTGGATTTTTGCACCCACAGAGCAGTTGTTTGGGTACAAATCACTGGCAGTATAATAAACAAGCTGGTTTGAAAAATGTTGTTTTTATGGTTTTCTGGAAATGTAAGGAACACCACAGTCAGTTTAAATAGCTGGGAGAAAGCTGAGACCGTAACTTATCTGGTGATTCTACCAACTTATTGGGACCCATAATAGATATATTCCTATAAGAATCCAGGACCTTCAGTATATAAAATTATCAGTAGTAGTGGAATGTAACTAAATGCATTTACTCAAGGACTGTACTTAAGTACACGTGTCAAAATTGTACTTAACTTGATTGTATTTCTGTTTTATACGACACCACTACATCTCAAGAGGAAATACTGTATTCACTATATTTGACAGTTTTAGTTACTATTTACAATACATGTAACATGTATTTGTTAGTGATAAAAATAAAATAATATCCTATTTTAGGCAGGTTAGGTTTTTTGAACTTTTTGTGCTCATGGCTCAGCAAAGGACAAGCCAAAATCTCAAGGCCCACCTGTATTCATATCTGTGAAAACCAGCCTCTCCATGTCTTACTGCTCTTATCACTGCATAAACAGTCTTTTCTTCATAGCAACAGGCTGTTATACATGGCAACGGTCTGCTATACTGAAATAACAGACCTTAGAATGCTGTAACTGACCAATCAGAATCGAGTATTTAATAACGACCTGCTCATTATCCTACTTATTACTTATTATGTAACTTACTTAAAAAAATCAATAATTTGATACAAAATATACATTTAAAAATAATTTTATTGATATAACACACATTTTATTGCTCCTATAGAATCTATGATAAGATCTGTGTCCGTTATTCGTACCAAAGGTCTGCTATTCAAAAATAACAGATCTTAGAATGCTGTAATTGACCAATCTCTAGTATTTGACAAAGCTGTGTAATGAAAAAATATAACAATGTAAAAAGGAGTCATTCTGCATAACGAGTGCTTCTACTTTTGTACTTTTGTACAGTAAGAATCTTTTGCTAAGTGGGGGAGGCATGAACTTTCTTTGTTGTTGGAAGTGGGGCATACCAGAAAAAGTTTGACAACCACTAACTTAAGTAAAGGATCTGAATGCTTCTGCCACCTTCGGAAATAATACAAAATGTGTTTCAACAGCCCTGAACCTGCAAACTTACAGACAATGTGTGTGTGTCTGTGTGTTTTTTTCTCACTCTGCAAATGCAGATTCATCATTCTTTATTGCTTCATCTACAGAGTGAAGAAACCCAGCTTGCGTCTCAGAGAACCCATCAGGGCATGCACGTATATGAAGTAGCAGGAGGAGCAAATTAAAAATACGTGCGGTACGAGTGAGGGAGTGAATGAATGAGTCGTCTCCTGTTATGTAACACGGCGTTGTGTTCTGCAAAACATTGAGTAACTGCTTTCTGCTGTCTGGGTTGAGGCTCAAGACAATTTTGCTAGAGTAAGACTCTGGAGGAATGTGTGCATTTGTGTGCGTGTGAGTGCGTGTGTGTGTGTTACAGCCTTTGATTTGCTGCCGTTCTTTTCTATCTGCTAATTCGATCATGCTGGACTCCAAAAACTAAAGCAAAGTAAGATGAGACAAAAAGAAGGAAAGAAAAAAAGACAGACAGAAAGACAGAGAGCGCGAAAAGACTTTGCAAGACGGAGAAAAATTGCCAAAACCAGAGAGAAGAGAAAAACAGACTAAAAGGAACAGAGAGACAGAGGGAGAAAGAAAGAGGGAGTGTTATGTAACTTTGTCCTCAAGAAGCTCTGCCAAAACTCGGCTTGGCTTGCCTCGCTACTACAACGACAGAGATTTTCTCATGGAACAGATTAAACGGCGCTCAAGCGGGAGACCAGCAGATGCATGATGGATCCCAGCTCTTCCAGCTCACACAAACCGTAGTAAAACACCTCAATGCACTCTGTATATACTGCCGAAGGACACTGAGACGTACCAGTGTGCCACAGCAAGTGGGAACAGCGTGTCTTCACTTACAAACTGTATGCCCAGATGAAATTTAAAAGCTTTTTTCATAAGGCCTGTGTTCTGTTTAGCTTAGCTTTAAAGTCATTTGACCCATGTTTAAGCTTTTTTGCTACTGGAAACTTGCCATTTTGGGTTTGTACGTGGTGAATTACAGTATGAAACAGCCCTAAACCTTTAATGTGATTTTGATTTTTGAAGGAAAACGGTCTTCTCACTCAGTTTCAAAGAAAAGAAACCACAGACTGGCGAGTCTGGATTTAAGAGCAACTGAATCATGATCAATGCATTTATCCAATGGTTACGTCTGAAGGACGTAAGCTTTCAAAACAGTAATCATGAAACAAGAAGTGGAATTCCATTTGATCTCAGAAAAATGAACTTGGCTTCTTCCTATATGCAGTATAACTCATTTTCTTTGGACATATAATACACTTTAAGTGCATTTCTAAAGAGTATTCAGAGACACACTACTGCAGGTATCTTTGTGCATTCATGAGAGACAACTGGCCTTGATTACATAGAAATCCTTTAAGAGGAAGTCAGAAAACTGCAGCACACAGACTTTTACAAACTCTGTGATGCAAACAAGATCAAAACTCTGTTGGTGAGTCAGATTTTCTATGAAAAATGCTGACTACAATTGAATAAACAGCTTTACATTCTGGTGATTTACACCAAGAGCAAATACATGAAGTCCACAAGGTGTCACAAGGTAAAAATTTTAAATCTAAATTTCTTTTAATTCCTTAGCCTAAATGACTAAATTCCTGAGGGATGTTTCATAAAGGCGGTTCACAGAAAACGTTCTTATTGTGAAAAGCTGGACTTGGATGACTAAGAAACCGAACTAGCTGATTAAGCTGTTTCATAAAGCCGCTTTTGAGCTAATGTAATCAGTCTAAGTCAAGTCTGTCAAAACAATGGCCCATTTGTGACTCACAGACTCAGCATGTCAAGCAAAGAACATATGTAGGCCTATTCACAATGATGGGAACTAAGCTATAACCCTTACTGTTATATTAAAAAAGAAAAATACTAAAGCAAAAAGGGTCAAAGCCATTGCCAAAATCAAAGAGAAAGAGAACCTCACTCAACATGTTGTTGACCAGTAACCTCGGATTCAGCCCATTACGCTCCCAATACATCAAACAGAGCTTGGTCACTGTCCCTAGGCTCCAGACTATGGTTTTGCAATTAGTGCCATTTCTGGGGGCATCGCTAGAATGTAATGCTTTGATGTGGCGTCAAAGTCAGATGATATAGTATAAATGGTGAAAGTGCACATGGAGGAAATTGGGGTGGATTGATGGTTCAAACAAACAGTCTTACATTCAAGAAATTGCTGTTAATGTCCCTTGTGAAAGCAGTGGTCAAAGTTGTTTAACTTATGTAACGTATGTAACTTCTTTTAATCCAAATCATGATATTTTCCTAAACCTCACCAAACGATGACTGTTTCACAATGTAACCACATGTCTCGAGTTTATTTTTAAGTCTAACTGGACGTTGCATATTTACTATTGCTAACCTTACCACAGAGCCATGCACGTGACCAAGCTGCCGTGTTTGATGCGTTGAGAGTGAGAACATATTGTCCTATGTGTTAGAACGTATTGTCAGTTTGTGGTAATCCACCATCACACCTCACCTTTTCCTTTGTGGGAAGATATTGAAGGTGTATAATAGCAGAGATTCAAATTAGAAGTACAAATGTGTATTAAATGCAAGTGGCCCTCAGAGAAAAGGCTGGGCGTTCCAACGACAACATTTTTGGTCACTTGGGGACAGCATAACAAGCTGTAGGCACAACACTGACAAATTATCATATGAAGTTGTTATTGCAAACACAGGGTCAGGCAAACATTAACATTCCAGTCCATTCTCTTAAATCTGTCTACTAATAACACAAATTTGGAGTTTTAAAGTGTTTGTAGTGCATACCAACTCAATTTTGCTTGTAGATCACATGCCAATACTTCCCATTAAAAAAAATGTCAGTTGACATTGTAGCTATAAAGAACAAGAAAGTCCACGGAGGAATTGCCGTGGTTGGATGGGTCAAACAAACACAGTGTACATCATGCAACTTATGTAACACACATTTTAACCCAAACCACCACACCGACCTCCTTCCTCATTCTTTGATGCATCAGATGTATTGTTTTCCCAGAAGTTATAGCATCTTGCTAACAGTGGCTAGCTGGAAATGCACCCTTACCTTTTAATAAATGATTTGTCTGCATTTGAAGACTGTCAGAAACATTATATAACATTATATAAGTACACAACTCAATAAAATATATGACATGTCTAGCTTTTTAGCATTTTAATGCAAAAACATTGCACATTATACATACATATTATAGCTTTAACGGTGCAATATGTGACATTTAGCAACATCTAGTGATTGCAACATTTACAGAGCAAATTCATAAAATAGGGAACAGCTAGTTAGCTCTCATGCCTCTTGTAGCTGGTTACTACTGAAAACTGACATATATCATTATGTAACTACCAATTTACTTAGAAAATAATAATCAGTAAAATAAGAATAAAAGTCAGTTCTGAGTCAAGTCAGAACCCTTTAGCAACTTGTAGCTCGTAGCTCAGATGTGCTTTCATGTACGTGCAGCCGGTCCGGCTACCAAAAGAATGAACAGAGACGTTTGCAGAACAGCAAACACAGAGGGAGGGTGACTTTACTCTCTGCTCATGATGCCATTACTCCACTATAGTTTTAGGTAGCAAACAGTTGTTTGCTGCTATATCACACAGCCAGTGGACACAGACAAACATTGCAGCACGTTTGGTGGTGGCTACCTGATGAATAAAAGTCCAATAATCACTGCTCTAGCAGTGTTTTGGTCTCCACTAACTCCTGGGACGTGTACATGATGCTGAATGTTGCACTTTCTTCACCAGTGGTATGATCCATAATTAATATAAAATTGATTTGTACAGCTTTAAGAAAATTAAAGGCATTCTTTAGTAATTTGGGGCCACAAATTATTCATTTGAGAGGACAAATGTGGTTCCATAGTACAAATTACTAAAGTGAGATAGCGTGTATACTGAGTGCACAAAGTGGTAATTTGTGGAAATGATTTGTAATTTGAGGGCTTGAATGACTAATTTGAGGGGTAGGATGCTGTTTTATGCTACATCGTGGATAGTAAAACTTTCCATTAAACATTAAATTTGTATGTTAATCAGCTTTAAGGGAATCTCAGTGCGATTACAGCATGTTGACAAGAGTTAAGTGCTTAAATGTTACCTTGAACCTTCACACTCTTTGCCCAATCATGTCATCCAATCATGTGTGCTTTGCTCTCTTCCACTAACAACTCAGCTATCCCATTTACTACCTAATTGGGCTCTCAAGGATAATGGCCTATTTGTTTGTTTATGTGTGAGTGCGCGTGATCAAGAGTCTGTGGATGTAACTGTGTGTTTCTTTCATGCACGTGTTGCTGTGTTTGCATGCCCGGCTGTGTGTGTTTGTGTGTTTGTGTGTGTGTGTTTTTGAGATGGCCCCCTTTCCTCAATGTTAATGTCAAGTGAATGAGGTAGATCTATGGCAGGTGTGAGAACAGCTTGAGGCTCGTGTCATTAGCCCGCCACCGGTGTCACTCCGTCCTGTGCCGATGCAGCCTGGCACCATCCATCCACCACATGCTGCACACACACACACACACACGCACACACACACGGTTTTATTAAAGTGTGTATTCACTGCAAAATGATTTAATGCGGATGAGCGCTGGTCTCTGTTTGTGCCTGTTAAACTGATTATGAAGGAACCTGAGGCAGAGTCCATAAGGAGCTGGCTTCATTTTGTTTTTAGCTGTAACTTAGACCCAGCTGCCTTATACTGTGATTATATTGTGCATTTTAAGTCATTTTGAGTGTTTTGTTCGTTTACCTGCAGGATTTTATCTATGAGTCTATTTTTACAGTCCTAACTAGAACAACTGTCACACTCCATATGGCTGTCGGTTACATAAAGGTTGAGAAAAGACAAAAACGCTTTGTCCTGTGGATTTAAAAGAAAATGAAAAGTGAGAGGAGCGCAGTAGGTGTTGAAGTGTGTCATCTCGAGCGTTTGACACTTTTGAATATGTGCAAGAGTCAACACGAGCGGAGGATTTGGTGTGGACAAGGCACGGAATCGGGACAAAGTGACAGACTGCCCCGTAAGCCTTTGGCACTGCCATCACACTGCATTGTGGGTAACGCCGCATGACACGACCACAGGAGTCGGAAAATGAATTTTCCACCGTGGGCGCATGCCTTTGGGGTGATTAACAAGGTAAATGTTGCTCAATACTAATTAACACTTATTGATGCTGATTAATGTGCATTTAAGGCGCCATAAATGTTTAATTCTTGTTACATGCAGCAAATGGAAAGCCCTTGGTGGTTTTACCTTGAACTAATTTATGTGCATGCTTAATAGAGGAGTAGTAATAAGCAGCTGGTGGTCTTGATCGCTTGGCTTCATCACTGAAACTCATCTGGATGTAGTGAAAAAATTAGATTTGCAATAAATGTGTCTAGCTTTTACACTTCAGCACACTAGAAACCTGAAATCTTGCTTATTGGGAGTTAACAACCAGACAGTTTCCCCTAATTTTACCCAGGGAGGTACTAGACCTGTGATTGCTGACTGTGGCCTGTCAGTTGTCCATTATACTGTACACTTGCCAGAAATATTTCTAATCTTTTTTTATACAAGTAAGTTTTGCTGAGCATGCACCTTTTTTTCAGTTTCCTGCATGTCATTCATAAAGTTACACACAATGCAAACTGACTGTCACTGCCAGGTACAACCACAGCCTGCTGCTACAGGCAGCACTGGAGGAGCCACTCAAACCTTTTTACTAGGGATGCACAATATTGGATTTTTGCCAGTATTTGATATACTGATATTTTCCAGCTGCTTTTGGCTGATTTCCAGTACTGATATATACACAAATCTTTTTCACCAAATTGCAGGGAACATCAAGCCTCTCCAGCAGTGGAACTAACATATTATTATGACTACTCTTATCATGATGGCCCACCAGCAGATGCGGGCATGCTTTTCAAAATGTACAGATTCACTGGGCAACATAAGAAAACTACTGCTGGCAGTAGGTTTTTTAAATTAATTTATTTATTTTCTTCACAAATTTGTCTTATGTTGAACATGATGGCCCTTAAGAACATCAGTTAAACTTCTAGTGCTGAAGGAATGTGACTTTGTTCAGTGTTCATCATGTGAGGAGAAGCAGTCACTGTAAATAATGCCTTTGCTATCTGTTTCAAACACTTCAAAGAACCTCCACACTGCAGACATACTTGCATTGTGTGAGCAGATGCAGAATTGTTCATCTCAGGCCAATACAATATTTCATTTTAAGACTGATGTGCTGATATTATTATGCATCCCTACTTTTTACCTTTTAGTAAAAATAGTAATAGCACAGTGCACAACTACTCCACTACAAGGAAAGATCCTACATTTTGCTTGATAAAAGTAACATTACATACAAGTTGTTTACCGATTGTTCTCAACCTGTAGAAAAATTAAAAACAATCCCAATATTTTTTCTCCTAATATGTCAAACCAAGCCTGGATTCTGTTTCCATGATGTTTTGGAGAATGCCCCAAGAATGATACTCTGTGTGTGTGTGTGTGTGTGTGTGTGTGTGTGTGTGTGTGTGTGTGTGTGTGTGTGTGTGTGTGTAGGTGTGTGTGTGTGCGTGTGTGTGTGTCTTGTTTAATGTACAATCTTAATCTGCAAATAAAAAAGGAATTTAACACCACCCCAATCTTCGGTTAACATTGCTGCAGGGTATAAGTGTACTGCAAGGCGTGTCTGTACTGTGTGTCTGTCACATCACTGTAGGGTGTGGTTGCAGGTACATAGTACACCTCTGGCCGCACCCAAACAGTAGTGAAATTGGTGTGATTTGAGGAGAACCAGACTTGAAACTTTGAACTTTTTACCTTGTGACTTCAGTCTTAATTCCTGCCCTCATTAGCTGTAGTCTTCGCATATTCATGAATCCTAAATGAAGCCAACAGAGCTATATGTAAACCATTTTATCAAGGTATTTGAACTTATTTTGCAGAAAAAAAACAGACAGACAGATAACTTCTGTTATGCTTTGGCACAACAAAAACTGACTTCACCTGATTTGATCAGCATGTGTTTCAAGCAGCAACACATGAGGCAAAATTCTCCCAATGCATAATGTATCATTCCAGTTTAATAAAATTAATAGTAACATTTATTTTTTAATAGAATTATTTGCTTTTTATGCCTGATCTTGCAGTTTGCATGGGAAAACGTACCTGAACTGGACCTCTTTGTACTGAGTATTGATGAGTGCCTTGCTCAAAGGCGCCATACCAGTTTAACTTGAGGGAATTTTGCCACTGGTTTATATCCCATTCACATTTTCCCAGCGTGTAGTAAAGTCAGGTTCAGCAGGGTCATGTCTGTACTGTCCTACAGCAGCTGTAACACAGCACAGCTTGTTTGTTGGACTGGGTGGCTCTGGGGAGCGCCCTGCTGCCACACTGGTTGCCCCAGCACACACTGGCCACACACAGACACACAAACACACATGCACACGCAGACGACCTACACACAAGCCTATGATCACAGTGTTCATTGTCAGTGTGAGCCAGGGTGGCACAAACAAACACAAATGGATACCATTCTTGTAAGAGATCAAAACATGCACACACAGATGTACACAGAAAACGCTCCCACATGCAATTGAACTGACATACCAGCCCACATACTGAGACACACACTCACACACACAATCCCTAGAGCCCAATATAGAGTCCATTACTTTGGAATGCCACACTGCTTTCCTCTAAACACGAGAAGTGCTCAGACTTTGCAGGGCCTGACCGGTGTGAGTCACACAGGACCTCAGCAAACCGACATGATTGCCCATGCGGCTGCAGCGACTGCATGTTTAAGGACAAAGTGACTCACAAACGCCCAAGATTACCCTGACATTAAAACCCACAGCTTGTGTAAATACAGCTCTATTATTCCCGCTGAGCTCTCTCATTCACTGTTTGCAGTGGAGTGATTCATACAGTCGCAACACGTGACCAGAACAGTGCTGCTGCTCTGAGCTGGAAAGCATGCATTTACACTGGGGGGGGTTTCCCCACTGTAATGGATGGCCGGGCTGTCATTCTGCACAAGTCTTCCTATAATTTCTGTGCAGATTATCAGTTATGAGCTCGAGGAAAATATGACTGTATGACATCATTGAATTGAAAGAAGTTTGCTCACGAGCTGTTTTTAAACATCTACGCTGATGCAAGAAGTAAACGTGTTTCATCATAAAAAAAAAGAACATAAAAGAAGCGGCTCATCTCACACAATTAAACTGATGAAGCATCATATTTTTATGATCTTCTTTCACTTCTACCAGCAAGAGGGCATCATGAGTTCAGAGCATTTAACTGAAGGACCTACTTTAACTCCAATGTCGGCAAGAGGTAGAACTCCCTTTAAGGAAGATAAAATAAACACAAATTTGGATAGGATTAATATACCAGGAGGAAATTTAATCAGTCATAAGGAAGCCAAATCACAAAGACAGAGTCCTGACCTGATATTACAACAATGAGCTTGCAGGGTTTTGCTCTTGTAATCGACATTTCATACTACAAAAGCGAAAAGAAAAACAAACAGGACTGGAAGCTTACATGTTGGCCTTATCATGCTGGCATTTACCAGGTGAGCCGGTTCAGTTGGCAAACATAACTCAAACCGTGCTTGAAGTTGATGACATTTGATGACAGGAAACAGAGTTTACAGTATGATGTTTCTGTCCAGACTTACTGTACAGTACATTATGGGAGGACCAACAAGAATTACTGCCTTGCTGGTTATCAGAGGTGGCAAATGTACACACATCCTGTACTCAAGTACAAGTACAGATACTTGTGTGAAAAAATGACTCCAGTAAAAGTACTGATTCAACTTCTTTACTCAAGTAAAAGTGAAAAAGTACAGGCTCTGAAATGTACTCTCAGTATAAAAGTAAAAAGTTGCCCTCTGAAGAACGTTTCTACCTGCTGTTTCTGTGCAAAGTTAACCGAACCTCAGCTTTTCTCCACGGTAAAGTCTCCCTCACTGTTTGTGTCGTCTTATGTCTTTTACATTGTTTTTATCTAGTTGTGTCTTTTATCTTGTTTTTGTCTTGTTACATCATGTCACATTGTTTTCATCTTATGTCTTCTATATAATTATCATCATATTTGTCTTGTTTTGTATTGTCGTTTTCATCTTGTTGCGTCATTTTTGTCTTATGTCTTTTACATAATGTATTGTTACATTGTTTTCATCATGTAATGTCATTTTCATCTTGTTATATTTTTTTACGTCATTTTCATCTTGTGACATCTTTTTGCGTCATTTTTTTTAAAAATCGTGTTACCTCTTTTTGTTGTTTTCCTCTTGCATTAAAACTAAAGTAACAAGCCTGAAAATGTAAGGAGTAGAAAACAGATATTTGTGTTAAAATGTAGGAAGCAAAAGTAAAAAGGTGTGTGAAAAATAAATTCCCAGAAAAGTACAGATATCTTAAGTATTTGTACATAACCAGCAGTTGTGAAATGTTCTATAACAACTTTTTAGTTGCCATTTCCATTCATCTGATTTGTGCTTGATAGAAGTCTCTGTGAGCGTGCTGTACTAAACTCCTCCTCCCATCTCTTTTAACATGTGCTATAATCTGTTAAATCAGCTGCTTTAGATGCTTGTGAAGTTCAGAGACTTGCCAGAGAAAACATCATTTTGCATCAGATATCCCTGTTTTCCCAAGCTGATGCACTGGGACACGTAGGTAGGAAGCTGGGAATTCTGACTTGGAACTCTTGACTTGTGACTCGCAAATGATTGCAGCATAAAACCTCATATTTTTATTCTATGATTCTTGAGTTATGATCAAAAACTTGTTTAGTGACCGTCACCGTGAACTTTGACCTTTGACCTCCAAATTCTAATGAGTTCATCCTAGAGTCCACATGGATGTTCGTGCCAAGTTTGAATAAATTCCAGTGTTGATGAGATTTCACTTTCACATGACTGGGACAGACGGACAACCTGAAAACATGATGCCTCTGGCCACGGCTGTCACCAGCGTGGAGGAATAACAAGCTCTCCGAAAACCAGTGGGTATTACGTGCTGTAATTAACACTGGAATGAGGAGTGAGAAACATTCCAGTTCAGTGATTAAAATCACTGAGTGATCAGTGCATGTAAAATCCAACCTCACCAGAGAAATAAATCCCATCTGAAAGAGGCTCAAGATTGTATTGTGAGGGTGATTTGCAATTTTTATTTTTTGCCTTTTTTTCCTTGTGCTTTGCCCACAGGGGTGTTTTCTGATTCACGAAAAAACTGTGAATCAAGCTGTGGTGCAAACAAGCTCCCAGGGGGAATCAGTCCGCCAGCTATTAGTCGTCTTCCTCACCAGTCACAAGCGCAAATTGCTTCAGCTTTAAAAACTGGCATCGTCATGCCCTGCCATCCTTGCATCTTTATACCTTTTTATAAAAACCTAATGCATTACACTGGGGGAATTTGTGTTGCAAAGTGTAAATGAATTTGGCAAATGGTTTGGAGGACTTCCACTACAAATAGCTATTATGAGATTATAATGTGATTTACACATAATTTGAATATGCATGACCACGACAGACGCAAAGAGGATTTATTTTTTTGCCAGCGCTATTAGGCAGCTTTCCAGTCTTTGCACATTGTTAGGGAATTCCACAGAATTCTAGTGGAGCCATGATGCTGACCAAACCTTTCATGAATCCATGAACCTGAGCTCCCAATGGCCCCGGTGATGCCTCTTCGTGGTTCCTGACATGATGTGAGACAGAATGAAATATTGTACCATTATTACAGATCATTTTTAATTCAAATATTGGAGATATTGGTTTGCTTTTTGCAGAATCATCATCATATTTAGACTCCTTATTTAATTTTTTCACGTCAGCGTGGTTAGGTTTTCCACAAGCCTTCTTTTCTCTTTGAGTATGAGTCAGTCAGACAGGATGTGAAATGCTGCTGATCGAGTGGAGGATTCCCCTTGGAGTGGGGAGGAAGGGGGGCCGGATTCCAAGTCTGGGTTACAGTGGGAAGGAGGGGGTCACGTTCCTGTTTGTTCGCATTATGGTATGGCAGCCGCGGTGGGGATCTGAATGGGGGTGGGTCATGCAGGGTCCTCTGGGGTCATTCACTCCTATCATCACATTCACAGCTGCCAGGGCCGGGCTGAGTGGGAGGACGAGGTTTGAAGAAAAAAAAAAAAGTCTCCCATGATGTACACTCCTCAAGCATGCTGGACTTGAAGCTGGAGTTGAATGAGGACAATGAATTGGACCCTGTGAAGCGCTGTGGTGTAGTGTGGCCCAGCATGAATGAATGAGTTTTAAAAAGGGAACAGCGATGCTCAGCCAAACTTCCGTAGATAAACAAAGGTTAAAATAAAACTCAGCAGTCTGAATGAACTGTTTCTGCACACTGAAGGATTCTCTATAAAAAGTAATAAGATTGGTGTGAACAAAGCCTTCATTTATTAGAATATCTCTGAGTTTTTTCACTCAACACAATTCTCTCATCAGTGGAAACTGGAAAGGTTGAAAGCTGCAGGGATACTTATCTGTTTAACTCCAATCTGGACTACTGTTGCATTCACGGGCTCCTCGGAAGGTCCCATTTCCTGAGTTTGGAAGTCGTTTTCCAACTTGTGTGTTCAAGAGCTTTTAAGTCAGAATATGGAAACAACATGGACGTTGTAAGGGGTAGGGTTGTTGGACTTGTCATAGCGCCTGGTTGATGGGCCGGCTTAGACTAGTGCCCCAGTAAATATTCATACTGCTATCCAATAGGACTCCAGTCAATCAAAGACAATCTTGGTCAGCTGATATTCAACCCTGACCTCAAAATCCAATATGGCTGCTCTGCCCATTAACAGCGAACGGCTGTTTTTTAGCGATTGTTACTTTCAGGGCATGTCTAACAAGTACATCCACATACAGCAACAACACAAACAAACATACATACACATACACACACACCTCCACACACACACACACACCACTGACAAGGATCACAGAGTAGAACTGCCTCGCTTTAAACAAGACTCAACATTCACACAGTTTCTCTTGATTGTCCATCAATATGGGTAAATTCCACCACACAGTCATTAAAAAAAAAAACCATTTATCAGCTTCTCTGTCCTCTGGGGCCGAGGACCAGTCTCCATTTGTGCTGCAACTAACTTTTCAAATCTAATACCATATTACAAATGACATGTGAGCAAAAAAAATCTTATGTAGTACATGAATTAATGAAAAGGTATCAACCAAAAATGTACCCTACTTATCAAGGTTATTGCTAATAAAAATGTTTTCAAACTATCTTGGTCACTCTACGAGGACGGCAACCATGGTTTAAACCTAATACCATGTTACAAATTACACGTGAGCAAAAAATGTTGTGCAATGCGTGAATTAATTGAAAGTTTTCAATCAAAAATATAGTTTTGTCCACTATGTTTATGCGTATATGACATAAATGGACAACAACTTGCGAAGTGTTCCAGAATGTTCACCGACTCTTGGAGTTGATGTTCCAACTTGAGGGGACGTTCATGTGAATTCATGTCAGGAACTCATTTTTCACGATTATTCTGGCACCACGTGAGTGCAAGATATGTAGAAGACATGTCGATGGAACAAAATCAGATGACTTCTCACTGAATTCTCAGCTCAATTCTCAGTCTTAGCAAGCAGGTCAAAAAGAAACAAGAAAAGAAAGGGAAAAAATAACCAGCACAGAATATGAAATGTAAGGTGAGATGAGTTAAATCAAGGCTGGATAAAACTGGGAGACAAACATGTTTTCCTGCCTTGGCTGTTAAGACCTTTAAGTATCTTTCCACCCTTTCCAGCGTCTCTACGCTGATGCCACATCCTTAGCTGCACTCTCTAATGTTTGTTTCCACTACCTGTTTTTACTATCAATTCATCTGTGTCCTCTGCATTTCCCATTTGTGGGGATACGGCGGCTTCCTTCCTCTCATGAACAACAGGATGTGTGCTACTTGGACTGTACGTGCAAGTTTTTGTAACCTACAAATCATTTTTAGCTCTCTATAGTGCCGCTGACTCTGTTTCCATTTTGCTTCACACAGCTGCTGTTGAACAGACTTTGGAGGAAAAAGATGATTAGCAAAAATGCAACACTGGTATTTGAAGATTTTGACTTCAACATGCTGTAATTGTAGATTTTATGAATAAGGTAAGTATACATACATTTTAGAAACATTTTCAGTCTATTTCCTGTGAGTGATGATGCAGCGGTGCAGTATAATACAAACCATTATGGAGAAATCGTTTTTTTGTACATTACCAGAATTAACAGACCCTGCATATATCTCATTCATATCATTCAGTCATAAACTCCCAAGGTGCAGTTTAGTCATTTCAAACCTGCTCTCGTCTTTTTTTTCCTGCTTTGTTAGGTTGAGATTCTGATGATTCGACTCATTAATTCAAGGCGCTCTATAAGTGCAGGGCTGACAATGGAGATGAGGAACCAAATTGAGCCTGTCTTTGAAAACTGGCCCTGCTGTGGAAATGATGGGCACTCAGCTTCATTACGGCATGACGTGCACTTAACTGGTGTTATTACGACTGTCCATTGTTAAATTTTATGGCAGAAAACAAGCAAAAGGATGACAGAACCTTTCTCTGCTATTTCAGATATTTGAAAAACCCAACAGATAGTTGAGTTTTTAAACTGTCCTACACTATGAATAAGATGAAATGTTTGAATATTTGAGTTTGTTTCAAATGTCAGTATAAGGAAAAATATATAATACAGATGCTATGGACAGTATTCACTTTCCCAACCAAGAACTCAAATTGCCCCTCAATAATGATTGTTGATAAGTTGGTGTTTTCATTTTGCTCCATCAATCACATTCCAAGGCATAAAAGCATCGACTGATATCTCACATATATCTCACTTTGGAGCGAAGCCGCTTTCTTATTCCACCGAGGATCAGCATTCAATTTATCTCTCTTTCTCACTACAATTCAGCGGGGGTGATAAATCTCCAGAGTTAAAGCAAAGCTAAAACAACTGACCTCAGCTCTCACTGATGATAACAGCCATGCTCTCTTAAACTGAAATCAATACTTTATCTTTTACATTTTTTACATCTCACACATTTGGCTGATGCAATCGTGTAGAATGGATGGTTCAGTGTCTTGTTGGAAGATTGTCGAATTGTTAAATTTCACTTTATTTCAGTCGGTGAAATCCCCTCAGTCTCCACAGGTACACATCTTCTGGGTACACATATAAAAAGAAAGCTAGTGAAAATAATGAAACAATTAAAATCATATAAAATAAAAGCATATTAAACCAGAATAGTGCACTCAGTAGAGTGCAACTCTCCACCATGCAACCTGAAAAGAATATTTGGATGTAACCTCTTTTGTAATCAACATTTTCATTAGTAACTGTATTTTAATTACATATTTTCTTCTTAGTAACAGGAGCAGATTACATTTTTTTCAATTACGTGTATCTGCTTACATGTAAGTAGTTACTACCCAGCACTGCTAGTATCCTGTTGGCAGGAAGTCTCCAAAGCTGCTTTATGTGTAAATAGTTTATTTTACATGAACGCCTGCAAAAAGCAATGCAATAAATGAACTGCAAACGTCATGCAGATATGTAACTCGTTATGTTTTACACTGAAACACCTTAAAAATCATTATAAAATCATTTTATAATGATGGTGCGGTCAAGAGGAGAGGCGAACCAATCCGGTCTGGTCACGAAGCTGCCATCTCAACTTGGATCAGGTGGGCCTCCTGAACCAACTGAGGAGCAGTTACATGGCTGTCCATGCTCCTCCTTCTTCTTCTCCTCCTCCTCCTCATCCTCATCTCCTCCTCCCATCTTTGCTCCTCTGTCCCACTAACACCGCTGTGGGCGTAGGAAACAGAATCAGAGAGTGTTTCTGAAGTTTGAAGTGCGTAAAATTATGAACGGGTGTATGCAACCAGCTCTGACGGTAGGACACATACCTTTTTCTCCCTGGGTCGGTCCAGTCTCGTGCGGGCAGATATAGCATCTTGCTCATTTTGTATGTTATAGATCATAATTGTTTAATCCTTGTTTTTTTGGATCCTGATAAACATGCAGACGCTCACACTACAGCTGCTCCACCTGTCACATGACTGATCTGATAAAGACGATCTGACAGCTGTGATCCTGTCCCGTACGCACTTTGCAGGTCTGTTGAGATTTATTAGGCTTTACAATTACAGTAATAATTCCTTTTTCCTTATTAGTGAGATTAACTTTAAAGGCACACACATGCATGCATGGTTGTTAAACATACAGTAAATGAAAGGAGGTGTTTTGTGATGTGTCTTGCCCTTGGCTGAGGTGGGCAGACACACGCACAGACTAGGTACAAGTGCATTTGCTATCTTTATGGCGCAGCAAAAATGGCACTTGCACCCGTGTCAGATAGCAAATCCACCTGCGCCACCAGCGCAACGACTTTGCATGGGGTGTAAGATGGGGCTCGTGAGTGGGATGGTCATGAGGTCACAGTGACCTTGACCCTTGTCCTTGAAATTCCCTCAAGATGTTCTTCAGATATCGCGTTCACAAGAATGGGATGACCCAAAAACATAATGTCTCTGGCCACAGCTGTCACCAGCATGGAGCTATGAAAATGGTTTTTCAAGGTTTTTCATAAATTGTGAGCTACAAAGGTCCTTCAGCATACAGTCATGAGCATGTGCACCAAAGAATTAGGCTGCACACACTCAATCGATTGCATGATCCCCTTCAGGCTTACAGATGACAGATATAATAACAGTAAAATAGTGTTTTAGCCGCAGTATGTTTATAAGTGTGTGTTAGATTCAACTCGACATTATGGTCTTGATCGTCACATTGGCTCTTCACAGGGAACTTGTGACCTTCTGGCTCTCTCTTACCCTTTGGTCACCCTGCCACTCTGTCATTTCTTCAACAGGAGCACAGTATTTAATGTGGGGATGTTTTTCCTGTGGACCAAACCAGAGAAATTCAGCAGATTGACACACTTCATGGTTTATTGGTCGATGTAAAGTGGAGGCTTCTGTTTCCACGGAGTCATGAGATGAAGATGACTCACAGTCAGCTGTGAGTAGACCCTCCTGAGCATGATTCACTCTGGCTACCATTGATTACTTCAGTAAATGGCTCTTTGATTACAGGTATACACACACACACACACACAAAGCTGAATAAGTGCATCCATGCAGTAAATGCACTACAGTCAGCCTGCACTAATTAGCAGCTGCATCACAAGTCCTCTATATGGCAACACGGTAGGGCTGTGTATCATTTAAAAATTACAATACTAGTACCAATTCAGTAGCCTCAAAGCGATACTGACACCAATGGAGTACTTCATTTGATACCTTTTTCGAAGGTTCTTGCTGTCATTAGCTGAGAGCGAAACCATATAAAAAAAAATTTTTTCTAGACCTGGGTGCCGAAAAGAGTCAAAATAGCAAGTAAAAATAGTGGTTTTCAAATGGTTCTTTAACAGGCTCTCTCGTTCTATGTCTCAGATTTTGCTTACTTAACTACCTGCCAGGCCTCTTTTTTGATAGGTTTGCCTGTTTCATCTGCCTGCCTGATTTTGACTTCAGAAAACGTTCTCTTAAACTGCCTGTGTTTGGGTTCAAGGCATTTTTGATCATTTACAATGAGCCACATATAATGTACTGTAATCAAGTACATAATATCCACAGGTAATTGATGCATGAGTGTGCTGAGGAGCATCTGAACATCCACCTGAACTGTACTCAGTGTATTTATGGGTTAGTTAACATAATCCAGATTACAAAAATCAATCACACCCCAAAATTGTACCTGTCAGATTAATTGCTCAGGCTGCATTTTCACTGCAAGGTATGACTCAGTTTGGCTTGAGTCTGCTCGCTCTATTATGGTAGATTCCAAATGAACTGAGCCCATAGTTAACGCTGACATAAAAACACTGTGGAAGAGAAGCGAAGGTTAGCGAGTGAGACAGAGAGCAGCAGAAGGTGATGGTGAATGTGAGCTGAGCAGAGGTAAACGTGAGCAGTGAATGTTAATCTGGCAGTAAATGAACAGTGTAGGTTACAGGTTGTCAGTGAATGAAGGCTGCAGCTCCTTAAGACCAAAGTAAAGCTCCAGTGTATTGTTTTCCAGCTGATGGAATATCATTGCTATGATCAGCTCCACTTATGTTAATGGGGTACTATCTGCAGGGGAAACACAGCTTTTGGCTACATGCAAACTCTGCCTCCTTCACTTCAAAATAGCTTTAATTACTTTAAACCAGACTTTTTCCATTGAAAAACATTGCAGATCCCAAGTTACAAGTGTCAATCATTATCAGATCCCACCAGAAATAAAGAAAACATGCTTGCTGCACAGCTTTGCCATGCATAACTGAACTACACTGACTTGCATTTCTGCTCACATCTATAAAATAGAATCAGTAGAAACCAATCATGGAGCAATCTGAATGAAGGATTATTAATGAACACTAGAAGTGCCAGAATTCCATAACTATTATGGCCATGAGCAGTCATTTTGCCTTCCAAACAACTCTGTTACTTCTCACGACAAGTTTAAATTTATATTTTACATTTTTTTAAATGTATTTTATATAATAAATGTGTTATTTTAACATTGATAATGACAAATTTCCACCGAGAACCATCACAAAAAATAATTACAGCCTCGGGGGAAAAGACTGGAAATGAGTACAAAAATAAAACTGCAAAAAGTTGGAACCGGACAAAATTTGAGTCAGTGAGTTATAGGTGTTGAGACAAAAATAAGATAGGGGAAACTAGGGATGCTTGAAACACTTTTTAAATTGAGTTTAAGTAATACATTGTTTGCATTTTAATGCTGGGAAATTGGTATTAAAACTGCACAAGTGGTCTCAATTTCCAGAGACAATGGTAAGTGTTAAGCAACCAAAATGCATCTCCAACTGTGCAAAAAGTAACAGTAAATCAATGGCAATTTCCATTCAGTCCATGGTCTGTCTATGGTCAAAACATGTAAAAATTATCACATTTTCTTTGACTTTTGTGTATAAAAGTCAAAGAAAAAATGGGAACACAGACACTTTTAGGAAAAGTCAGGTACCAGCAGCATTGCATTTTTTTAATTCAACAAAGTTCTTGCACATATAGTGTTAAATTCAAATGAAATCAGTCGGTGACAGCTGAATGCTTCTAAAGCGTTGCAAATACAAGTATTGTGGCAATAATTCACAGTGTTTAATTTGAATCTAATAGACCATTCTGTAGGTGTGGAGGTAGGCTGCCATTTAGCGCTGTGGACCTGGCAACTCACCATATTGGCTAATCAAATACATGCAAGTACACACATGCAGTGCCATGTCAAGCCATCATATCATTTGCCTTTTACTATGTCATGGGAGTTAACCTCCTCCTCCTTCCCTCACCACCACCACCAACCCCCAGGACCTTGATTGGATTAACACTTAAGGCCAGTCCATTACATCAACTACACCATTAAATGTATGGGATTTATGTTAAATTATTCAGTACCATGTATCAAGTAAATTATGAAATTAATCTGCATTATCTTCTTGGTCCCTTGTGGTTGAACTGATGTTATCATCTATGTTCAATGGTGTCCATGTTTACGACTGCAGTTTTGCTGGTGCCCACCAATAGCCTACATTATGGCTGCCAGAGGGCACATGAGGCTCTCCGTTTTGTTTAAAGTAGCTATTGGCCGCTCAGAAAGTCGTAAGAGGTTGCCAGATGACATCACACAGCAATTAGCACATCAATACATTTGCTACACCACTTCTGTTTTTCCCAAGGTTGTAGCAAGCAGAGTGTAAAGCACTGCATCAGACAACAAAGTCATTCAGAACAGCATCAACTGTGCCAAGGTGTCTTTACATGCTCTGGGACTCCAAACATTTTCACAGCATTATCCCAATGGTTGAGAGTGTTTGAAGCTCTCATGTGTCGCTTTTGAGAAATGATGTCACCAGCAACAAATTTACACACACTGCATGTTACGTCACTTAAAAGCCTTCCATACTTGCCGAGCCGCACATATAGGCACTCAACCTGCCTGTCCATTTATCTGTCTCTTCCACAGCTCTCATTTCCTCTCTCGCTCTGTTGGATCGCCGCTTTAGTGCTCCTCTGGGACGCTCAAACCCAGAATGCAACATTCCAGCAAACGGTTAACATACTGTAGCTGGGTCATCTGAACCTGGCCCCCATCTCTGGGATGAACAGATGACGTGTCGTGACTCATCTAATGCACAGTTGATAGATGTGGGAAACATGCATGTCTTACAAGAGGAATTCTGGGTAACTCCTATAGGCTCTTATAGGTATTGTGCTTTTATATGGCTTGGCTGAGTCAGTTGATCAGAATTCTGCTAATTAATTTTTTTTTTAATTCCCATGCTGTGTGTCATGGTGCAAGAGCCCCCAAGATATAGACTATGACTTCTAGCACCCTCCAGTCTCAGATATAAAATAAACATCTGATTAGGTGTTATGACTTAACATTCTGTATACATTTGCATATTTTTCCTATTGCCAAATGCAAATCCCTTCATTTTGGTTCATTATATACATTTTTAAAATCTCTTTTGATGAGTATAGATAATTAAAGGAGCTATATGCAAGCATTGGCAACCTGTTAAATTCAAACTCCAAACACTGTAACAAAACAAGGAAATGCACAGTCCCAGGTATTTCTTTCCTAAACTCTGCAAATATATTGTAACACTGTCAGTAACATTATACAATTAGCTAATGTTACTTTTATAATCTGTTGCTAAATTGCCAACATTAGCATTAACAGCCATTACTTTAATTACCAGTATAGAAGAAAGGTTGCGAGTTCATCATCAAACTTTATGCCTTTACCCACACTCCACCAGCGGTGGAGAACAATGCCATCGTTTACTCTTATTTTGCTTCTATTTTTTATTACTTCTTCTTCTATCAAACTTGGTTTCTTGCCATCAAGGCATTGCTATTTCATCTCATGATACTGTAGACTGAGGGCAGACTGGACACTACAGTGTCACTATTGTCTCTTGAAGTACAAAGTGGTATTACAAGACAGGGTGGGCCAAGGCTACCTGAGCATTAGCATGCTAACTTTAGTAGATACCTCTGCAATACCATACATAAATGTTTTAATATATTTATGAATGTTTTAAACTAAAATTCATACCTCTAGCTCCTTTAAGTATTTATTGATTTGCCCTGTAGAAAATGTTTGTGCAAATTTGCTCCCACAATAAACTCTCATCTTGCAAACATTGATCCATGTCTCTGTCTCTTTTTCCATCTCCTAGCTCCCCGTTCTAGCCAGATTACACAGTTTTACATCATGGTAGACAGAGATCCCACTGTAGATACATACTTTATGCCATAGCACACTAGAGGGAGTTGTTCATTTTCAGGCTATGCTTTTTATATGTCTCAAAATATGTTTATTCCGGTTACTCACAAAGTACTACTTTGTAACAGTGCAACAATGAGAAACTTCGCCTTGTCTAGCTGAAGTTACTATGCAGTCATTAAGAGCCAAAGTAATCCTGAAATCTTTTGTGACTGTGTGAGACAGCAACAATCATGGAAAGCATAAAGTTTTCAGTGGAAAATATGACTGCTCCTTTCTTCAGCTTTCTTTATCTTGTCATCTCTTTCAACTATCACCCACATTGGAAACTTGTTGAAGAAAACACAAGCAGGCGCAGCCCAACAGACTAATGACAGTTCTTGTGGTCTTCAAATGCAGTGTTGCCAGAATGGCACTTATTAAGTACAGTGCTCAACAGTGAGGCACCGGAAATGAAAATCCCATTTATATTCTGAATCTAGGATTTAAATTATTAGTCATAATGTCATAACCATTACAGGTAGACTCAACACGAGCTATGAGATTGTGAAAAGAAAGTGTATACTCCTGTAGAAGCCAGTCTGTATGAGCCTTGTTTTAAGAAAAACCTGTTTTATTTGTAATTTCATGGAGAAGTACTACACTACCCACAAGTCTAAAGTGTAACAGTGACATCTCTGATTAGTGCAACTTGCTGTTACCATGGAAACATTTCCAGCACCCAAAAATTTGTAGTTCCGCTAGCAGGCTGGCTAGGTAGGTAGCTACAATTAGCTAACATGAACCCTACTAATAATGTTGTTATGCTGGAGTGAATATAATTTGCAGACACACACAATAAAAACTACAATATATTACAGATCTGTTATTAATAATATAAAAATCGATGCAAATAATTATGTATTGGTTTACTGGATTTGTAATTCCTTCCCTATTGAAATAATTATGTATACACTCTTGTAGCCTACCCTGGTCTTTTTTAACCATTTTTGTAGCTCAGAATCAGATGTTTTAGAGTTACGATTCATCTGGTAGTTGGTTGGCTTGGTTCCAGGCTTAAAATTCTTAAAAGGATTTTCCAAACCATCAATGTAGGGAATGAATGGGGAAATTCAGCTCTAGAACTGGAGCCACTGAAACAGTCTGTAAATAAATCCCCCCCACACACACACACACAAGAAAACGTTTGGCTGTATTCCAAAGAATGAGCTCTTCCTTTACTTAAATTAGTATAAACCTATTGAGCTTGACAGAGCAATGAGTTCAATAGCCGGGACACATAGTGATATGACAGACAAAACCAAATGGCATTTAGATCTATTACAACAGATGTCAGTTGGACGAAAAACAAGACAACCGCAGAAGAAATTGGACGATTTTTATGCCCATTGGGCAGGTTTGTGGCTTTGATGAGTGCACTTCATGTCAGTCAAACCTGGCAACACTGGCTGTGTGGTATCACTGTACATGGCATAACCCCTACATGTTGGTACATACTTGAGAGAGTAAACATCATCTATAGTGTAGCCTACAGCACAACTACAGCAATTGCATCTGTAGGGTACAGTTGCCATATGCAAAGAGGCCTTAATGCACAAGTAAAGCTTATCTCTTTTAGGAAACCTAATTAAACCAAACAAAAAATGATTGTGCTACCTTAGTAAAGCTCTTATGTCTTTATTTGGTTATGTTTTGAATATTGCTTTAGTCACCAGCACCAAGGCTTTTATTTTGAAGCAACCACATAAACAGCACTTAGGATCTTTGCTGATTCCCCTCACAGTTATTACTCATCCAGAGAAAGTGGACCGAGTCTACTTACTTGTGTTCAGCTCTGAGCTTCACATTCACTCAAGCCATCCAATATAACTACCTCATATTGTTGCACTGTTGGGAATTGAAAACCTTGTTCAAAAGCACTTTAAGGGCAGGTGTTGAAGAAGGGAAGAGCATGTCTCATTCAGTTTCCTCGGGATAAAAAGCAACATTCCTGTCATTTATTTGCTCCTCTAAACGCAGCAACTGGTAGACAGGATTCCAGTCTCTGTAACGACTGAGGTCTTATGATTCTGATTCATCTACAGTGCATCAAAACCCAAGATCACGAAGACATGTGATGTAATGAACCAATTACATTAACTCTGCTTGTTTTTGCTGCAGAGTCACTCCACAGACTGTTGCTCATTGTGCCTGCTCTACGCTTTTTACATACTGTACTTTTCTTCGCTCTGAATATCTTTGCATTTTGATTAGATTCAAGTGACAGGCAGTTGGGGTGCCACACACTGAATATGTTAGCAAAATCAACTCTCTCATGCATCCAAATGGTAATCCCACCAAATGGCATACATTTGCGAGACGATCAATCAAAAACCTAGACACAATAACACGAGCAGCTTCTAAATCATTTTGTGTCGTTTGTTATTATGCTATCCGACTATTCTCTCTAAATGGCAACAACAAAACTTTTTTTAGCCTAATTGCAGCCGTGGATTTCTAATCAGGCACCAGACACTGTTTGCAAATTAAGAACTGGCCATTATCTGCTGTGCAAAGAATTTTAGGACAGCTAATTAAAAGTGAGTGACCATTTTTTGGCATGCTTTCCAAATGCAGGATTTTAAACTATGTTTGTGTTGGATGAGGAACAGGAACTGTTTGTTTTCTTTGCTTGATCCCTGACATCTTCTGTGGTTACACTTTTACAAAAGGACTGTTGCCTATATACAGTATGTCTATGTATGTCTTGTTCTGGCTGATTAATATGTATACCACAACTGAAAACTACATAAAGTTGTAGTTCTGGATGTTGTTTGAAGGTAAGACTGGAGCATCTAAATGTACACAGAATCTATAAGAAACCATAAAAAATAAACTTACAGTATATGCACATAAAATGATGTTTATGTGATTACATATATACATCTTGCTATGCCCCCTTGTTCTGTATGTGATGTTGTGATGTTGTGTTCGGTGACAATCACTGGGTCGCTCCTACATAGTGTTATGCTGAAGTCTTACACAGACTCAATATGCAATATATAAAATTTAATGGATGTAAGCCAAGGCAATCAACTAAGGCAATACAAGCTTTGCACAAACATCACCAAGGCTAATATTTTTAATAACTCACACAACAACACAACCACGCAAAAACTACGCCTTTCAGCCAAATCTGCTCAGTACCCTCACCTCTCTCTACCCGACACTAACAAGCACACACTCAAACCTGACATACAAGTGTGAATGTGTTGTGTGCGACTGTATGGCATATCTATCACAATTCAACCACAGCAAATGCAGGCTAGAGATTGACGAATATTCTACGATTTGTTCCACCGACCTGCTTTGTTGTCCAACCAGCTGGTCACTTATGCTATCGGTACTCAGTTATCAACTGAAATAACAGTGTCGAGTAGTATCGAAACTTCTCCAGTCAAACAATACTTGCATTCAATGCTTTTTGTACCCAGATCTAGAAAATATTACTATTTGTATGGTTTTGCTTGCAGTCAGTCACCACAAATGCTCTTTAATTTTAATGCAACATGCGATCAGCCAACCCCACAGCTACAGTTAGCAGCTAACAGCTGCATACAGTTTGTGGTGGGGAAGTCAAGGTGGTATATTTGATAGAGTTAGTTCAACCTGTCAAGATGCCACCAAAACAAAAGAAAATGTATTGAATCAAGTGCTCTACTGGTTTTGGTATCACTTTAAGGTTACTGGTATTGGTACTGTTATTGTAATGTTTTTTTAACAGTACCCATAGCTGTAGAGGCACCAGTGTTAGCTCTCTGTGTTTCCATTATGCTTTTCTCATTATTTTGATTCGGCTTTTTAGAAGTGAATCCAACTCTTTGACATATTTTCCCAACTTAATCTGTACAGAGTCCATAATTTGACTGAATGTAACCATCATGTTGAAGCAGACAAAAAGCCACAGTTTTTGAGCACCACCCATGGAAAAAGTATTCAGTAACAATATAAAAGAAAAAAATACAACAATATTTTTCTTTTTTCTTTTTTTCATATTTGAATAATGAATACTGGACATAGTAAGCTTTTTTTTAAAAAAACACTTTATAGTGGCAATTGCAAGTGACAAATATATTTTATAAAGGTTTTTCCATGGGCTCCCTAAAATGTTGGTGTTGAGGCTTACAGCCAGTCTCAGGCCCTCTGGGACCCCTGTATTTCTCACCATGGAAGTTGTGTTACTCTTACATGATGCATGTTTCTGCACTAATATTGTTTGCTGTACAAAAAATGCAATGAATCAAACAAACATATATTGAAGAGGGCAAAGGTATCGCACACAGTGTACAGAACAACGCATGAGAATAATACAAATACACATATAAACAAGTCCTGACCAGTAAAGAGCAGTGCTGCTTATCTGTATGCTGTTTATGCTCATTATTTTGTTGCTATGGACTCACCCTGTCACAGGCCAGCATCCCACGTGCATTGCCACCAACATCAGTCACCGCTTCATAGCAACTGCACTGATTGTATACAGTCGTATGACTCATGTTATCTTTGCAGTGTAAGGGTGACTTCTACTACCGCGAACAGGAAATGTGCAGGAATTGACTTGGGTTCAGTGGAGCTAAATAAAGTTTCACAGTGGCGCACAGAGGGGATTTTAGTGATGACAGAACAAAAGTGTCTCTTTAGAAATATTAGCTGGTGAGTGTGCTGCATTACCGAGGTGACAGTGGTGCAAAAACATACTGACATGAGTTTCAAATCTGAAACTCACAAAAAAAAGCCACTGTAGTAATGATAAATGGAAGTCAGGTGCAAGTATCAGCAGCCTGGGTGTGTTGTTGTTATGAGCATTGTATATAAATTTATGTGTGTATAGAAAATAATTATGAAGCAAAATAAAAATAAAATCCCCAAAAGGATCTTGCCCCTGAATTATAGCTGACATGAACTTTGTCCCAGTTCCATCGTACATGTTATGAATTCAGTACACTTATCAGAATCAGAATTGGGGTTTACTGCCACATAAGTTTTCACGTACAAGTAATTTGCTGTGGTATATTGGCGCATGACAATAAATAGTACAAGAAAAGTATAAATATAGATGAAAGCAAATACTGCAATTTAAGAAGCATAAATAGAAAAAATAGAACATATAACATGTACATTGTGACATGTGACATAATTTCGTTTAACTTCTTTAAAAAGCTGTACAGTTTGTACATGCTACACGCTATACATACTATATCTTTATGAAGTTTAGTTCCAAGTGCATTCCAATACCCATTCTACCATACTATTTAGTATGCCAACAGAAACAGATTTAGTATGTTCCAGTACATAGTAGGCCCATCGGCGCCATCACAATGATTTATGTCTTTGCCCGTGGGTGCCTACGTTAAGTGAAACGCCCCCCTGTCAATGCTAAGACAACATAACTTAAGAACTTTTTTTTTTTTAACAACGTTCGTTAATAGGGTATGTGTTAATTTACTCCTTGAAAAAATGAGCCCTACTTAGGTTTGAAAAGTTAGATGACAGAGCTGTAATAAAATGATGTAGAACAAAAAAAACTTAGCCTTGACCCTGTGTGCTGCTGCTCAAACGTGCCTGCACATTGTGTTAATGACAGTAAGTTCAAGGTGCATTGTTATGACAAATTAGTAAGTCTGAATTGTATGCAAAAAAGAAAAAAGCCCATTTTTATGCTATGCATTTTTAAAATATCTTTTACTACTTTTTACTACTATGCAACTCTTTTTTATCTCCTTCTTATTGTTAATATTTATCTCATTAATGGATGTAGGCATGTGCAGAATGTAAAGAGAATTCTTTTAGAAGACATGTAGCAAATTCCATTACGGACAATGTGCAATGACAATAAATTCATTCTATTCTATACTGCATGCAAGAGTACAAGTACATTCAGCTCAGTACATTCAATTCTCATCCTTCTCATCAAATACTAACATTTTGTCATGCCTGTGGAACACCACGGCCATCTATTAACTCCAATATTAACCTATGCGCAGTGCTAAAAAACACTTTAAGCATCCAAACAGTTGTCATTCCATTTTGTCAACTACCCACGCTGCTTTGTCATGCCCCTCGGCCACTCATACTAGTATACAAGGTATCCTGTAGCTGCTGTTTGAGACCTTTCTGCCAGAAAGCCTTTTAAATGTTGGTTAATGTTGTGAAACTGTCGCAGTTTGAATAGGTTTAGGAAACATAAATACTTAGGTAGGTTCATGATAAGACCATGTTTGGAGTTACAATAACTACATAACGTACAGTCGCGATGTGATGTCATTGAAGTGACTCGCAACACGAAAGTCACAGAATGCAGATAATGTTATGTACTGTACAACTTTTAACAATGTTTTGTTTTTTTCATTGGACGTGAACACCAGTCTCCTGGGTGAAAGTCTTGTATTTGTTTGAGCCATCCATCTCACTGTCTCTCTATTTATACTACGTTGAAATCCCACATCGACTCATACAGCCATGGATTAATTTACATTAAAGTCACTTGAAAGCCCAGTTGTGTCTCTTTCAGCCACTAATGGGTACCATGCAGACCCGTATGACACAACATCAGTATTGACAAGTCAGGAATGAGACCAGGCTGGAATGTCCCAACGCATTGTATGTCGGATGCAGTATGCCAAAAATACTTGGATGTCATACTGCATGTTGTTGCATTCTGTGGCATGCAAGCCAGCATGCTTTTCATTCTGACCCGCAATCACATACTTTTACTTTTTTCGCAATGGTATGACAAAGCAGCATGTCCCAGTCGTATGCATACTGCATGTACTTTACTTTGTAGGGGCAGCTGCAGTACATACTAAGAGTAAAAGGAAAAAGTATCCAATTTGAAAAGCAGCACTTGTTTCACTGACATTATGTTAGTCTACGTAGCACATGGTGATGCTAAGTTGTTGAGCCAATGATCTGTCAGGGGAAGAGCAATGATTTTGATAAATGTTTTTCATTACTTTAAAGTTAAATTAATGCACAGGTCAATCCCCCAAAACCTTCTTCATTTCTCTAACCGCATGTTGCACATAACGAGAAGTATTTAATACTGAAGATACATAGGCCTACAGTACATGCATTGATATAAATACCCTATTGTCTGTGTGCACTGCTCTTAAGGTCAACAATGAATCATCGATGCTTTAGGGAAGCATGACTCTTCCCTTCCATTACTTATCATCTGTGTTACAACAGAGACCTGTCCATGTGCTCTCTGTCCCCGATCCCCATAGACTCATGACAGAATGTGATGCTGCTGAGTGCTGCAAATGTGCCCACAGCTGAGATCTCAACAAAAGAGACTCCGTTGTGGAGGCGCTCGACCGGGCCAATGGGTCAAACAATGGTGCTCTGTTCCAAATATGTTGTTTGTCACATCGCCTGCCTGCCTTTAACTCGTCAATGCCGCTGTTGTTCCACTTGAATTCAACTTTATCCCACATCTTATGCAACTGGAGATGTAGTTTTACTCACATGTGCTGTATATTAGGCGGTACTGAGCTTAGTCATAGTGTGGTGATTGATGGACTGAGATTAAATAAGATATTCACTGAAAAGACTGACAACTGATAGAGAGATCAAATCCAAACTAATTAAAGTGTTCTTTGTCATATTTGCTGAAGGGAAGTAGGCAATTTAACTCCCTGCTTACCAAAATAAAAGCCTGGATCACCTGTATTTTAAAGGAATGGAATAATGAGATTTTTTCCAAAGCAGATATGACATTTTACAAATGAACTTTTTATTCTCGCAACATAATAAATCCTGAAGCAGAGCACCTATCGAGGACATAAATCTCTTCATATATCAACATATTACCACTGATTAATATTCATGCTTCTTTGATCTTGGGGAGAAGGGAAGTGGAGGGGAGGGGGGCAGTGATCACCGCAGAGCAACAATCATCTACATTAAAAAGGAGGGGGAAAAGCACATACATTTCTGGAAGACTGCCAGTGTGTATTTTTAACATGTCACCCTAAAGCTGTGAGAGATATATTGGGATCTTATTAGAAACTCTCACTGTGCACCATGGGTGGCCCATGTTTTTTTTTTTTTTTGGTACCTCTTTTTCTTTCCTGCTTCTAGAGGAAACAAGCAACAACGGCAATGTGGTTTCATGATCACAATCGAAAATAGTAAATGCGCTTTGCTGCAAGACTTTCGTAGAAATAGAGCCACAGGTGATAGAACACACACACACACACACACACACACACACACACACACACACACACACACATTATCTCCATCAGAAGCAAACCTGTCCCTCATGATCTGCCTCAAGCTGCTGCCACTCCAATAACCTGCACAGCATTTTGTGAATAATCATCTTTATGGCGACACTATTATAACTTAATAGCTTATTAAACTGTCTTCACTGTCACAGGGAGACTCATAATACTCCTCATGGATCTCTGGACAGCTATGAAAAGAAGAAGTCTGTCTGATTTGTTTCATAGAGCTCAGAAATTGATCAGATCTTTGACGATCCCCCGGAGTTTCCAAGCACCTCAGAATATTACTGCTCTGGTTTGCTTTGCTCTTTACAGGGTGGGGAAATAGTGAGCCAATGTGGGTATTTCTTTGCAGACTTCCTTCTTAACACTCAAGCCTTTAAGTCGCTAAAAGAAGAAGAAATGTCCGTGGTGTATTTGTGATGAAATGACAGTGAAGTGTGTCTATTTAGAGATCGGACCGCTTCTCCTTCTTCCCCGGCTGCCGCTCCGGAGAAGCTGGACCTCACATTTGAATCAGTAGAAAGCTCAACTTCCTCGTTTCGCTCAGAGAGGACTCTGGTTTATATAGTGCTCTAAAAATAGCGCAGATTCAGCCCAATGGGAGCCGGAGACGCTCTGCGCGGCGCGCCAACCACAACACACAGGATGAGTCGGCTCTGGCTCGGCATTGGCCAGGGGTGGTCTGGTAGGCGGGTGGTGCGCTCCTGCGCGCCCATTGGCGGACGTGCCGAAACGTAATGTAATCACATGGGGGTGGGTTTGTCTGTAATTTTGAATCGGGGGGGAAGTTTACAGTGCGCTGACTGACTTTTGGAGAGTTCGGTGTTGTGCGCTCTTGGTGCGTCACACGCTCACAACCTCCACTTGGAAGCGCACGACTCACTCCAAGACCATCATACATGCAAATACAGCCGAGACTCCAGCGTCTCTCTCAACACTGCAGGCTTCGTTTCTTTACAGGCTTGAATTCGCTTCTGCTCGTGGCTGCATCTTAGGAGTGAAATGGATGTCATTCCAATGTGTAGCATCTTCCAGGAGCTCCAAATTGTGCACGACACCGGATACTTTTCAGCTTTACCGTCTCTGGAAGAGTACTGGCAGCAGGTAACGACTCATGCCCTCCATCTAAACAACACACAGCTTGACAGATCGTCCCGTATAGATGTGCAAGGAATGTCCGTAATTTTTGGAAACTTGCTCTCCACTGACAGCTGCGTGCAAATGTCAAAGTTGTTTACATAACTCCACGTTTGATTTGCTGCAACAATTAATATCAGATCCCCTGTTAAAAAGTCTTACTTGCATGCGTTTATTGGGGAAGTGATGCAAGTTCCCTTAATGACAGATCTCTTTCATATTCCAATGACATTTCCACAAGCTCTGATAGTGCGCATGTGGTATAAAATAGTTACTTTTTAGGATTAATCTTGGCATTATTTTGATTTCTTAAGCTATAACTATGATATTCATACAATAGTCCTAAAGTGACTTGTAGTTTTGCTGTGTTTCTCTTGTTTTTGGTATGCTTAGAGTTGTTTTTCTGGTCAGGTCCGTTCCTGAATATATCATTACAGATATTTTTGGCTCATGCTTGCATGTTTTAGAGGCTTGTGATCAAATAAAAACACGCTGGGTTGCAGATTTAGCCATTGAATGGCGATCCGTGCGTCTTTGCGCGTATCTCCTCCTCCTCTCCTCACTCTCTCGCTACCTCTCTGTCTGTCTCTCGCTCTTGCTCTGCTGTCACCCCATACACACACACGCACACACACACACACACACAGATGAGAGAGTGACAGACTGACAGAGAAAGAGAGAGAGACAGATTTCTATTCCAATTTGGCTCGACAAAGCGGCCCCTGGATGACAGAACAGTGGAGTTTTATACTGGAAATGTAGGGGAGACGTGAAAGTCTTGTTCGGGTTATAGGGTTTGAAATGAATTGAATTGCCAACACGCTTCGATCTTCTTCTATCTCTCCCGTCTATCAGATCTCATTCGGGCTTCGAGCCAAGTCGCCCTCCCAGGCATTTAAAGCTCGCCTGGGATTCATCCAGCACTGCTGACGAGAAACATTTGTCTAAAATGCATTCTCTCTCATTGCTAAATTAGTACAATGTTTCCACAGTATTCCTATTTTAGACATGAAGTGTGTTTGTGATAAGTTGCAGTGACCTTTTACCCCTTTGGCATGAGGAAAACTCAATTGTTCCCAAGTTGTAGTGTTGTGTGTCTGTATATATATGATTTATTGACACCTCATCATGTTTTATGGACATTTTTGATCCATTATTGTGTTGCTACAATACTGTTGTCCTTCTCTTGTTAGAGTTTCTATGAAATGTATCAAAGTTACCTCCAGAGTCTGCACACTTTTTTTTATGAATTATCCACCTAGGTTTTTATTCTTGATTTATCTGCTGATCATTTTGGTGATCAATCGATTAGCTGTTTGATCCATAAAATGTCATAATGGTGAAAAATGTGGGTCAGTGTTTCCCAAAGTCAAGATGACATCCTCAAATGTCTTTTTTTCTGCCCACAACCCAAAGAAATAAATTGCAAATATTTCCATTTAAGAAGCTGGAATCAGAGAATTTTGATGTTTTTCTTCTTAAAATTCACTCGAACAATCGAACAGGTGCCAACTAATCCGATTAATTGTTGCAGCTCTAAATCCACTGTTGCATATGCCTCTGAGCTGTGAGCAGCAAAAGAGGATATCCCCTTCTCAGATAGTCTCATTTGAATATTTTGAGAGATCTGAAGAGGTTAACGTCTTGAAAGGGTTTAAGAAAAGTTTAAAATTATGTAATTTTTTTATTTTTTACCTAATTTGTTAACTATATTGTGGGGCTGCAACAAATTATTATTGTCATTATTGATTAATATGTCGATCATTCTCTTGATTAACCGACTAGTTGTTTTGACAATTACATGTCTAAAAGTGTCATCCTGAAATATCTTGTTTTGTCCACATCCCAAAGAGAATCAGTTTAGTGTCACTGAGGACTAAAGAACCCAAAAAATATTAGGATGAAAGATGAATCGGATAATTTGGCTATTTTTAAATTTAAAAAAATCACTCAACGATTAATCATTACAGCTCTCAATCCATTGATAAGCTATGTTGTATATGCCTCTATGCTGCGAGCAACCATAGAGTATCCCCTTCTCAGAGAGTCTCATTTAAATAATTTTAGAAGTCTGAAGAGGTGAAACTCTTAAAAAGGATTAAGCAAAAAAAATTCTATTTTTTTTCTTCTTACCTCACTTGTTAAGTATTTTGCGACCCTTCGGATTTATCTTGTGACCCTAAACTGTGGATACCTCTGGTCTATTCAGTCTTATTCTAATAAATTTGGCTGTAATCTGGTTCATTAGGAAATTGCCCAGGCCTGTTAGCGGCCCTCATATCTGGCCTGTGCTCACTGACTGCAGCGGGTTGAGGAAGTGCTCTCTCACTTCCTTTTCAAAGAAAATAAGCCCACAATCCACAGTGGCTCTTGCAGTATTCATGCCAGGCTTTTTATGGACCCCCGTGAACCAGACCTCCCTCCTCTCAGTCCCTGGTGTGCTATGTTATTTCTAGCGATGCCTCCGAATGCATTATTAAATCCACATTATGTTGAATAATTGATAGATTTAAAAGATCTACAAGCACTTCTCTAACCCGATGGGGGGCTCTGTAGCATATGTAAATTTCATGACCAATGCCGACACGCACCTACACGCACGGGCGAGTACGCACACAACCATGCAAGCATTTGTGGGTAAGAGCACCTTGTTCTTGCATGCTCTCAGAAGGAAATGTGGTGCTTGTAATCCTCCCTGATATGGCCTCAGAGGGCACCCGTAGAACATACTTGACTATCCTCTGCATAGGACATTGTGTCTTGCTTCGTTCCTGCAGGCAGGAAGGAAGCAGGACCAGTGGTGTTACTGTGTCACAGCATTTCCCCCTCCTGCTGCCGCTCAGGCTAAGAATAAACACAGTGTGTAGAAGAACACCAGAGTTTGTGTTTGCTGTTGAAAATAAATCTCTTTTTTTTTTTTTTTTTTTTTTTGGTGTTTCTGGGAATTTCCAGTTGAAGATGAGCATTCTGTTTCAGGCCTCAGGCTATGTGCACCCATGAACTCACTGCTATCTTGTCTTCCCTCCATGCAGACATGCCTCGAGCTGGAGAGGTACCTCCAGAGCGAGCCCTACGTCTCAGCCACCGACCTCAAATTTGAGAGCCAGGAGGACCTGTGGAGCAAGCTGATGCTCGCCTGCGGAGACAAGTCAAATGATCCGGACCCAAAGATCCCCCACATCAAGGAGGAGGAAGACAATCAGGACAGCCAGCACCTCGACGCCGGCGGCTTCAACTCCGACGCCAGCAGCGAGGCCTCGGACAGCTCCGAGGAGCTCTCCCCAACCCTCGACTTCTCCTCCGGCTCTTTGACTGACATTCTGGGAGACGGCAGTGAAGACCTGGGCTCCGCCATCATCAGCACGCCGCCGTCCTCGCCCGAGCTGGGCAAGGAGGGCTCTGTTGCCCAGGTGTGGAGTGGGATACAGACTGTGCTGCACTCACCTGGGAAAATAAGGACTGGGGGCATGGAGAGGACCCTGGAGAGGTCAGGGCTGAACAGCGGGGAGGCGTCGCCTGATGGCAGGAGGCGGGTGCACAGGTGTCACTTCAACGGGTGCAGGAAGGTGTACACCAAGAGCTCACACCTCAAAGCACATCAGCGCACACACACAGGTAAAGATGCTGGACAGTGAGATGTTTTTATCGCAGCCGTGCAGATGTCAAGGGCTGCAGCTAACTGTTATTTTATCATCAGTTAATCTGTCAGATATTCTCTCAATTAATCAATTAGTTGTTTCATCTGTAAAATGTCAGAAAATGGTGAAAAATATCAATCACAGTTTTCTAAAGCCCAAAATGATGTCCTGAAATGTCTTGTTTTGTCCACAATCCAAAAACATATTCAGTTTACTGGTGTGAAAGTCTTAAAAGACTAACTTTTTTCTTTACAATAACTCAAACTGATTAATTACATATCAAAATTGTTGGCGATTAATGTAATAATCAATTTATAATCGACTGTTAATCGCAGCTCTACAAATGACATGAGCTCTATCAGTCTATATTGTAATTGGTTTATTTCGCAATAATGACTTAGTGACTGTACATTATCCCGCTTACTACATGGTTACAAAAAAATCAATAATTTGACATAAAATGGTAATACTAAGATGATTTTATGGATTTAAAAATGAATGTATTGCTCCTCCAGAGTCTGTGATCAGAACCATGGTCCAAACAATGGTTTTTACAATCTGTTATACACATTAACAAAGCTATTTGATAAATATATATAACTATAAACTAAAATATCAGAGCAATTTCAGTTAAAACAGGATTAAATATACGTAAAATGCTGCCTATAAGCATTATTTTCTGTATTGATATGGACCAATATACCTGTGCCAGGGTAACATGGGGTCGATGATATTGGCTGACCAGGAATATCATGTCGTTTAATATATCTGTCTGTCTCTAGATGACACTGCCCTGACATCATCTTTTTAAGCCATTTTTCACAATATAGAAATTAAAACATTTCAAAAGTGCGAGTAAAATTAACGTTGATTTCTCGCTCAAAGCGCTGAAAACCGTCCCACATACTTTGAATAGTTTGTCGGGAGGAATGCCCTCAACTGTGACCTAATTCACACAGAGGAACGTGACTTCATGCAGGGGGAAGGGAGACGCAGAGCGAGAGACGGGAGGGAGG
>JAJHUR010099251.1:1212-20685 GCA_027495735.1 Lutjanus campechanus | reverse complement strand
CTAATATCAGCACGCTAACAGACTCACGGTGCCCCTTTTCAAACATACACTGCAATGGAGAAGCTTGATGTGAGAACCTAAATGTCTGAATCAGTTGTATCGGACACGAAATGGATTCTGCCAGCATCTTAGGTCACTGTCTGGAGGATTCACAGCAAACGAGCCGGCGTGTTGATGACGATGATGATGCTGATGACATCGCACAGTGTGTAGCTGCTTCATACTTTTTTCCACAAATGAGCCCTCGTGCTTCATTTTTATGCCCAAACCACCTGAAGTATTTCAAACATGTTGAGAACACGTCTGACGTTATATTCTAAATTCAGACAGTGTCTTGACCTGATTCTCAGGACATTATCGGTAACCATTGCTAAGCAGGTAAAATGTTACCAGATTCATCATCTTAAAGCTCATTTATGTTAAACGTCAGATATGGACACAGACGCAGCCTTCTCTCAATACTCTGCATTCACTTTATCTGTTCGTTCGGCCATGTTTTCTGAAAACTTATGGATACGGACGAAACGGAGCAACACCAACAGCACTGATGGGGGGCAGTGTAGCAGTCTAGCCAATAATTCAAGCGAGACACGACCGCAGAACTTGATGTACAACGTTTAAAAATCCGAAAATACTGGAAATGACATTCGTCGTCAAATACTTTGTGGAAAGAATCTGTCTGCATGTCACGATGTATTTAATGACTGCACACACCGCCAACGTCAACAATACTTCTTACTCTTCTTTAGGGTAACTTCCAGACTCTGAGCGGCGCCCTCTAGATCGTCATCAGTGCCAACGTAAACACCGCATGGAACCACGTTGGCAGTGATGGGTGCATCACTCGAAGCAGATGGACTGTATCTATTTTTGTAGCTATTTATGTAAAAGGGGGATAAATGAGCTTTCAGTTTAGCATGTTAACATGGCAGTTAATAATATTGATATTATGGGAATGCCATTAGTTTTGCAGGTATCTGTCCATAAACCAAAGCAGAACTGATGATGGCACTAGATGGAAAAAGATCATCAAAGTCATTAATCCTGCGAAGACTGTGAAAGTTTGTACCAAATTTCATGGCAATCCATCCAGCAGGTGTAGCAATATTGCGAAGCCTCCATATTTGGGCAGTACATCACATTATCTGTTCGAAGAATATAAAAAAAATAAACTCCTGGGCAATAATTCTTCCTTCTATGTATCTATTCCTTGCTCCTTAACTGGGAGACACTGGGGAGCTGGAACAACCACTAAGGTGCTAGATGAAGAGGCTCACCAAAGTTATAAGGATTTGTTCTCCGGGGATCAGGAATAATTAAATGGTTATTTTGAGCTAAACAACTGATACCAAGTGGAACACACCGGTTGTGTCCTTTAATGTCAAACAAAGAAAGGCTGCCTCCTGTGGCCTCATTTGAAGGAGCTTTCAAAGGAGGAGTTCTGAAACAGGACCGGATTTATCAGCCTCTTGTGAGATAAATTCGGTGTAGAAACGCAGCTAACTAAAATATCTAAGGTAAATCTTTGAGAGCTATCCTTACCTGTCTCTGATGTTGCAGGTGTCAAACTGAAGCTCATTATAATTTCCCACCAACCCTTGCTGGACATGGTTGAGGTTGATCGGCTGGCTGTTGATGGATATGTGGCGCATGCAGCCCTGGAAGGCCAGAGTCGGGTTCTGACAGCCCGCCGGGGGACAGCCTGCGTGGAGACGACACGTCAAGAACAAAGATCTTCATCTTAACATGCCAGAGGACAACAGAGACCTTTTGAAGAGTTATTCTGATACTGTGCGAAATAAGACCGATAAATCAAAGTATCTGCACACTGAAGGTCCACCGACCTCCAAAGTAGAAGCTGCCTCTGGCTTCCAGCTGTTCCCACTGTTCGATGGTGGAGGCCGGCTCGTTGTCCAGAGTCAGAGTGATCTGTAGGCTTCTGGTGTCGAGACTCACGGAGTGCCACAGTCCATCATTGACTCTGTGACCTGGAGACAGAGGGACAGACTTTACGTCAGCGAGGATGAAAACAGGATGCTCTTTGCACCTTTAGAACTCTGTGTTTGGTCCAAAATAATTAAATTTTAATGACTTGCTTTGATAAATGGATTTGATCACAAAAGGCAAATTAAAACTTTTACATAGTTTGAAATTTAAAAGAAATTCTTGCCATTGATCAAATGAAAGGTGTCTTAACCAGACTGACCTTTAAGGGAATGGAGAGAAAAGGTGAGTCCAAACTAATTTTTTATGTTATATAAACTCAAGGCCTCATGACTAATATCTATTAGATTTTCTGCGGTTCTTTATTAACCACCACATAAAGTGAATCTTCTGTCCAGGACCTTTCAACATACTGATTAAAATGTTGACAGTCAGAGGAGCAGACAGGTTGTTGTCGATAGAAATTATGGACAAAAATACAAATATCAGATTTAGGTTGGACTTATTCTTGAAGGGGTTGTGGATGTTGTGTAGCTCCAATCTGTTGTTAGCTCAGTTAGCATCAAGTCTTCGTCTTCTCACATCATTTTCATCTTATGTTGTTTTTCTCTCGTTATGTCATTCATCTCGTTACATTATTAACATCTTTTTTGTCTTATGTCTTATTATGTCGTTTTCATCTTGTTATGCCTTTTATGTAATTTCTGTCTTTTAGTCATTATTGTCTTATTATGTTCTTTATGTCTAGTTACATATTTCAGTCGTTTTCATCTCATTACATCTTTTAGTTGCTTTTGTCTTGTTACGTCTTTTACGTTGTTTCGTCTTTTAACGTCTCTTGTCTCATTTATGTCTTGTTTATGTCTTTTTTTAGTCTTTCACTACGTCTTTTAGACATTTTCATCTTGTAATGTCTTTTATTTGTTTTCGTCTTGCTACATCTTTTATTTCATTTTCGTCTTTTAGTTGTTTCCATCTTGTTACATCTTTTTCACCATTTTCACCTTATTTCATTGTTTACATCTTTTATGCATTTTGTCTTTTAGTCAGTTTTGTCTTGTTAGGGCTTATTACATCCTTTAATTGTTTTCATCCTGTTACGTTTTGTTTCGTCTGTTGTGTGTGATATGCACTGATGGATATACCAGGGAATCGTCTCAGCCTAATACAAATTAAATTGCCATCAGAGGGATGAAACCATGATGGCAGCTGTGTAGATGAGTCACCATGTTCACAGCTCGGCTCCCGGATTTCACAAACACCTCAGAAGAGACAAAAGGGTTCATGCAGGATGCACATTCATTGAGAGTTATTTTAATTTGTCAAAAATATCGGCTGTTAAGTCAAGTTTGTCCAGGCTCCTGGGGAAACGTTTCACTATCCGCCGCTCTCTCAGAATCTATTAAAATCCAATGATGCCTTTCCTCCTCCCAGAGGACGGCGAGAGCCCCGGGCATCGTTCTCTCCACTCGATTGGCTGTTTCATGGAACAGGCAGCGTAGCCGTGAGGGACTGCTGGAGATCGCCTTCTTCCCCCGTCTCACGGCTCACATCGATCTCAAACTGAGCTCCAACAGTTTCTATATGCAGACTCTAATGTCTTTTATAACATATCAATGATCTGCGCAGCTGTTGCTCAAGTGTCTGATAAAAGAAAACATTTGCGTATAGAACATCAGCAGAGGTTCTCATCATCCTGCTGGGTTCCCCTGTGGCCGATCTGTCAGACATGTTGGAGTCTCTCAGCCCCACGTTTACCCGCAGGAAACGGCCGTGCTTTGACAGTTTAATGACATCACTTCACTGGTCACATCTTCATTGTGCTCATTCATTTTCATCGCAGTGTTCAATATCCTGTTTGAATTTTCCAACGAGCGGCAGGAAATGGAGAGTAGCACAGCATGGCAGGTAAATATTGTTGCTCATTACAAAACGGCCTATTTAAAGGAATAGTTAGGGTGTTTTGAAGTGGTACTTAACCGTAGTCAGTGTATTATCTCCAGCAGTGTTTCTCAAACTCTTCCTACACCCATGCTCCTGTCGCCTCTCCAAACTGGAGACGTGCCGACCACCACCTCCTGTAGGTAACACACTGATTATTGATAAGCTCCTCATGCAAACTAAACTTCATAATATATTCAGACACGTGTTTCATCTGTATCCATAATGTAATGTTTTTACATATACAGTATTAATTTTGAAATAAAAGTAATTCCATTCCTCTATGTGTTGACGCAGTGTGCAGGAGGCTCATAGAGGAGCGATACTCAGCTTCTCATGAGTCTGGACGGTGACGTCTGGTTCATCTCAGGTCTAAGCTGAGTTAGCTTAGCTCTTATACCGGCTATCTTCTGCGATCGTGGTCCGGCTCGTCTGGCTGAGTGACCTGTCTCCAAGTCCGCTACACTCATCGAGTTCCCGCGCTTCCTTTTCACACGTTAATGAGTGTATTTCTGTCATCTATCATGTAGATACACCTGCCGAATTTCTCCATCCGACCAATGTTTGCTGAGATGTAAGCTAGCTTTAGCCTCAGTCTTTTAGCATTAATGTTATATCATGTGCGCAGCTGTCAGGTAACTTTACATTCACAATTTCACAGGGTTCTTGTTTTAAAACGTGTCGGATGTTAACATTAAAACTGACTTTTTCGGCAGAGTCAAGGAGTTAGCAGTAGCTGACATCAGCCTGCTACACTTATAAAACCTGCTCGTGCATTATTATTTTAGCCAACAAAATTCACCGTCATCAGCTAGAAATGAGAAGACACCTTTGTTTACATCTCTAAGGATTCATAGACCTCGTATTTCAACAATTTCCCCCAATTTTGATGTTTTATTTGCCACAGTTGTCACTATAAACTGCACAAACGCAGTGTGAGAATGGAAAGTTTTTGCAGCTTAGCAACAGTAACAAAGGAGGGCGGGTCTTAGCGACAGGTCAACTGTCTTTGGGAATAAATGTTTGCATTATGTATTTATAACTGCAAATAAAAACAAGGCAGCAGTCAGTAGCAGTTTGCATCATTAAATATCACAGAAGATATCGTCATAGTATGGTATTGAGACATTTTTTAAATTGCCATCATGGTATTAGATATATTGTCACATAGGTGTTAATGCAGGAAATAATCAATAACCTTTTTTCTGATTTATGTTTTTAGTATATATTTTATCATATTTTAGCAGGACATCTCCCTTTTCTCAAAAACAGTCGTGTCATGCTCACCATTCTGCTGCTCTGAGTTTATTTATTTAAAAAAAAAACTGTTCACAGCTTAATTCCAGCCGGCACTGCTGTCTCATTTTGTCGATCTGTGTCGGGCAACTTCCTGCATAGATTATTTCACACCTTACAGCGGCTAAGAGGGGATAATCCCTCCCTTTACTGGGAGACTTTTAATGACAAACATTTGCAGGAATTGCTGAGTTCCATTGGAAAACATGGCAGAGTAAGCAATTAAAAAAAGACAGACTGTTAGAAAATTGTTGTTAAAGTGGAAATGGACAACTTTTTTTTTTTTGCTGTAACTTATGATTATGAAGCAAATGTTGATTGCACGGTGGAATGGCTGTAGAATAATGATGCCATCCACTGTTAGACTGCTCCCCTATGAGCCTTGTTTTCACAGTGCAAATCTGTCTGCAACCGGGTACAATTTTTCCCAGTAAAAGTCATGTCTGCATTATAGACTAAATTAATAAACAAATTCACGCTTTTCTTCTAATGTTTTCTTCTAAAGTTCTTCCCCCCTTCAACCGAACGCCAGCCCCTGTTGGTTCGAAGCAATAATGTTTGCACAAACTGTTATTATTATGTAATGCACACAAGGACGTAGTGGGAGCAAAACCCAAGTAAACTCAGTTCACCGCTCTTTAAATTGAGGCTGCGAGTTTACTCAGCTCTTTTGTGATCAATTGTATTAATCAGTGAGAAGAAACAAGGTGGTTAAACTACTCTGGATGCACAACATCACAACAACATAGCTTTTGCCTGTTCCCAAACTCAATATAACGATGCCTTAGGAAAAAACTAATTGCATAAAACCTCAGTAAGGATTTCCTCAGGATGTTGTTAATAGGTCCCTAAAAAGCATTTTCCTCAGAAAATTTTATGGGACCCATAACGGTTCCTCAAAAGCTAAATAATAAGTGGAAGATGAGGCCACGGGTGAATTTATGGTGAACTGAGAGGACGAGGAGATACCAAGACACATTTTTTAGGACAGGAGTAACCCACTGGACACTGTGACATGCTAGCAACACATTAAAGAGACAGAGCACTAGCCAAATGTTAACATGTTAGCTAAGTTCAGCATTATATTGAAAACTCACCAGTTTTTGTTGAGCCCTGTCCATGTTTGCCTTTCTCCTCTCTTGCTGTCTCGGTAACATTTTATATTTCTTCATGATTTCATCCACGGTTTATTTCATAGCAAGATTTCTTGCAGTTTGTTTTTGTTCTTCTTCTTGTTATGGCTGTTTGATTAAATTGATTTTGGATTATGTGTCTATATTTTCCATATTCTTTGAGGAGTCTGTCCAGTTTGGCTTCCTTTTTCTTTTTGTCTCCCTTTGTTGTCCATTTAGGAGCGGCTAGCTTGCAAAGGCTAACTACGTGTGTTAGCTAAGCTAGCTACACTGACGATAAGGCTGTAACATTAAAGAATGACATGAGTGAAGCGTAACCATGGTGACTGAAGTGCACATGTACTGTATTTTGATCGTAACTGCTGTGAAGCCTTAAACACAAAGAAGACAACCTAAGAGGTTTAATGCAACAATCTGAAATGACCCCCGCAGCTTAGGGAAATATTCAGCTTAAGGGACAAACTTAAGTTTGAAATATAAGGTGGTTTGTTCCCATGTCAGAGAGTGTTTCCTGTAGCAGAGCCCTGTGTGGTGGAGGGTGAAGGTAAAATTATGATTAGGTGTAGCAGTAAGGTAAGGGGGAACACATATCGACAGGTTAAAAATAGTTCTACACAACACCTACATCTTTGCAACAGCATCACAAAAATCACACAGATCCTGTTAGAAAAGGCTGTCTGATAGCAAAATATTCGTAGATGTAGCGCACACTTAAACCTATATTGATTCCTTTATGTGTCTAAAATACACTTGGCCGCTCACTGTAAAGATTCCTGCATGTTCATATCATGTACCTGTAATCGCACTTCTCTTTTTTTCTGAAATCTTTAACGTGTGTCTGTAAATTATCTGTCTGTCTGTGTTTAAACTGTACATGTTTATTTTTGCACACAGGTCTCTCTTGGCACAGAGATTCCAATCTCAACAAGACTACTTGTTTAAACAAAGGATTAAATAAATAAATGTCATATCACGGTTAGGATGGTGTCCGTCTTATCCGCGCAGCTTCAAACAGATTGTTCCCAAAGGATCTAATAGTCCAGTCCTCACAGTTTAGTTTTGATCCATCACTTGCTGTGTGGATAAGATTTTCAGTTATTTTCTGCATCAGACGGACAAATATTACACAGAGACCCTGATGTGATTCAAGAATTTACTCCCTCTGCGCTTCGTGCTCTGCATTCAAATGATGAAACAAAGTCTGTTGTTCACAAAAATCGACTGACCAAATCCCAAGATTATTTCTTAATGTGATTGAAATGTAATGCGTCTCCACGCCGAGGAGCAAAATGAGCCCCTGAATTTGCTGTGCTGCAGCCTCAATAATTATGAAGCCAGAAGAGGAGGAAAAACAAGGACTCGTGGCCAAAATAATAATGCTGCTATAATAATGGACAGAGCAGATACACACGAAATTAAAAGCTGGCATTAGTGTCACCACATGTCTCAGCTATGTCATATATGATTTTCAGATCAACTGACACGTGAGAGGAACCATGCATCTTTTAGGATGTGTTTTTTTTATGAAAAAAGAAAATGTATGCTATTTGAAATTATTTGTTGTTGCTTTTTTCTTTGCCTGTGGCTCCACACATTTTTTATCACACAATTAATCTTTGTAATAACTGGATAGAGAGGAGTGTCAGTTTTTCAGGGGAGTAAGAACCACGCTGATAAGACATTGTGAGTTTTAGTTCTGTCAAAATGTGCTCAACTTTCTCCTTACTGGACATCTCAGAGTTCTGGTTCTGTTTTCATTCAGAGTTGTTGTTTTTGTTGTTGTTGTTGTTATGTTGTTGAAAGATTTCACTTCAACATAAAACATTTGCAAAACTGATTTTTAGAATATTTTCAATCCTGCATTGCTTTCATCCGCATTTAGTAGTCTGTTCTGTCAAAGTGCTGCATTTCCTGTCAGATTACTCTCAGCTGTGGATCACAAAATGTAATAAATTATTTTTAAAATGAATGTCTGGTTTATGGAAGAGGAGTCAAGCCATGGGGGAAATTTATGTGAGTTAGGGCAACAAGAGAAAAATTTATTTGAGTTCTGAGTTTAGAGCCAGAATTTTAAGAAAAAGGTCAGAATTCACTGCCCGGTTGCATGAACCATCTTAAGTTTCAAACTCAAAAGATTGTCCCCAAAGAAGAAGGAGAAGAAGGAAGAGGAGGAGGAGAAGGACAAGAAAGAAGAAGAAGAAGAGGGAGGAGGAAGAGGAGAAGATGTAGAAGAAGGAGACGATGAAGAAGGAGGATGAGAAGAAGAAGATGTAGAAGAAGAAGAAGCAGAAGCAGATGAAGAAAGAGGAGGAGGAGAGGAAGAGGACGTAGAAGAAGAAAATGAAGAAGGAGGAGGAGGAATTAGAAATAAAAAAAGTAAACATTCTGAGAATAAAGTCACAATTTTGAGGAAAAAAGAATTTTAAGTTTAAAGTCAGAATTCTTAGAAGAAAGAAATAATTAGAAATCTGAGTTTAAACCAAGAATTCTAATAATTTTTTTTTACATTTTTCACATTCTCAGAATTCTGACTGTAAACTTGGGACTCTTGGACTCTTGGGAGGTTTTGAGATTGAAGAGACAAATCACAAAAGAGGGAATAAAAGCTGAGAAAAGAATTTATTTCCGCTGAAAACGACGTGATAAAAGCGGGCGTGATAAGAAATGAAGGAGGTGTGTGTCAGTGGATCCAGTGTTTGATTTCATTCTGTAAGCGGAGCCTTTGGTGTGAGGCTCAGACTTCAAAAAGCGCCGATGTGGTTTATGGATTTTTATGGTAAAATGATTTGTAGCTGTGAGCCCTCCAGCTGTATTTCATTCCAGACGCCATCTGCGGAGTCTGGCTTCCTCAATCAAACATGATTATTTGTGTTATCTTTGCAATCACATAATCCCATCATGGCTCTCTACATCCACAAGATGACATTTTTCTTCACATAATTCTAAGAAAATTAAAATTTTATTGAGGGCAAACATGCTAAAAGAAAATGAAGGATGATATTATGTGCAAGACCACATCTTGTTCTCCTTCTACATGATGGATTAGGTCAGCAATGTCGCTCCAGTCTGCCTCGGCATTAGGCTGTGAAGCATTATGAACACCGGACAGAAAGACAAACAAGCAGCCAGATGGACTCAGGATAGAAAGATGAGAAAAGGCGAAGACATTTCTCACATCCTGACTTATTTTGGGTCTAGTTTTTAGGATTAAAATGAAAACAGACTGTGTCTGTTCATAATGGACTCCTGGGTACCTCTCTATTTTATTTTCCCATTAAGAAAACTAGAAGTGGTCATTCAGTAGAGTGCAGATCTCTGCACGGCAACACCAAAAAATATGTGGACATAAGCTCTGTTACAGTTACTGAACAAAAAATATGTAGTTAAATTACAGCTACGAATCAAAATGTTGGTGACAATTCATTTTATAATTTGTAGCACTGCTCCAATTCAACATCTGTGTGACATTTTGTCATAATTAGTGCATGAATCATTCAGTTATGGCCAAAAACCTGTTTTGTGAGATCACAGTGACCTTGACCTTTGACCTTTGACTATAACAGCATATCTCATTCACAACAGTGGGATGGAGTTGAGGTCACAGTCACTCTTGAAATATAGTGTTCACAAGAACAGGACGGACATGCCGAGACCTTTGATCTTTGACAACCAAATTTTATCAGTTTGTCCTCAAGCAAGTGTGTAAGTAAGTAAGTAAGTAAGTGTGTGAGTAAGTAAGTTAGGAAGTATGCAAGAAAGTAAGTAAGTTGGTAGGTAAGTAAGCAAGCAAGTGTGTAAGTAAGTGGTTGAGTACGTAATTAAGTAAGTAAGTAAGAAAGTATGCCAGTATGTAAGTAAGTTGGATAAGTAAGTAAGTAAGTAAGTAAGAAGGTACGTAAATAAACAAATGCGTATGTAAGTAAATAAGTCTATTTTGAGTCCAGTAGGACCTCAGCAGCCAGCAGGAATGATCTTCCCTTTTAATTGAGATAGTCCGTCTCAATTACAGGCCTGGCTCTCACTTCATAAAAGTCAATAAAAGCCTACTTTCATGGAGAATTTACCGCAACATGGTGATCATCATGGGTTTATGGGAGCTGGTTAGGCATGTAGTAGTCAGACTGAATGGTTAGAGGAAAATATTAAATTTCTAGGTTTAACAATACTAGCGGCATGACGCTAACGATGGCATGTTGGTTGGTCAGTCCACCACTAAATACCTTCAAAAGTAATGAAATTCCCATGAACCTCAGCTGTAATTTGTATTTAGTGCTAATAAGCACATGTTAGCAGGCTTACTAAGATGGTAAACATGGTACACATTATACCCACTAAACATCAGCACATTAGCATTGTCACTGCACGCTAGCATTTAGCTCAAAGCAGCACTGAGCCTAAGTACAGCCTCACAGCACTGTTAGCATGGCTGCAGACTAGTCTTATTAAGACCTGGATGATGTTTTAATTTAAATTATGGCTCCTGCAAGATCAAAACTGCACTTATTAAAATAATAATGTTTAAATTTAAATTCAATTAAGTCTTAGATAGAATTGGTCTGGGCAATAGAATAAAGTCAGTTATACAAATACGTCTGTGTATGTGGTGCGTCCTCACCGGCTGAGGCCTCTGATCTCTGCTGCCCTGAGCTGTGGAGGGTCAGGAGCAGTCGGCTGTTGCTGATCTGCAGCTCCAGTCTCTGGGGTTCTCTGCTCAGCCATGCGGAGAGCAGCAGTCCGTCGGCGTTCCACGTCCTGAACTGGAATCGAATGGAGAATCCCCCCATGATGGCGGACGGCGCGGCCACTGGCAGCGACAGGAAGCTGCTGCTGGAGCTCAGGAAGGTGCAGGCCACCAGCTGAGGCCGTGAGCATGAGAAGGTCACGTTTCCCTGGAGAGTGACAGAAGGGATCATTTCCGTTTATTGTAACTTTTACCAATAAAAATTATGGGAAAAAAAAAAGAAGACCCAAGTAGTAACAAACTAGAATTACTGTTTGAGACAGCCTAATTAAAATGTTTTAAGAATAAAAGCATTAAATTTGAACCTAACCTTGACTCTCTGACTGTAAACTGTGCAACTGACCCACAAATCTGATTAAACTACAATAAAACCCAGTAACAAAACCCAGGAAACAAACTAAATATCAGACACATTTTAAACTAATCACACAAGAGAACCTGAAAGTTTATTGAGAACACAAAGTTTAGTTATAAACATCTGACAATGAAAAATGAGCTAATTTTACAAAAAATTATGAAATCTTTATCATCTCTTTAATCCAGGCTGCAACAACTAGTCAGAAAAACAGGATTTGAGATATCATACCTACAGTTAGACACAAATTAATTAGAGAACATAGTGATTAAAATGTCGTGGGGAGCCAAACATCTAAAAGTATAAAAAAAAATAAAATAATAATCTCTGGATTTTTTATTATTTATGCACCTGTTTCTTCCATCTGTCAAAATGGGATAAATTCTCTCTCACACTACTGTATTTTGGTTTCAAAACAGCATTTTAAAACAAAAACTATCTCTGTCCAGATGGATGTTTTAGCACCGTTTCAGGCATATTAACACACTAACACGCCTGAAAATGCATGTCACAGCTAACATATAGTAGCCAGACTAATAGCGGGCTAACTAAAGCTAGCAGCTAACATATAGTAGCCACGCTAACAGCAGGCTAACCAAAGCGATCAGCTACAAATAGTAGCCACACAAACAGTGAGCTAACCAAAGCTAGCAACTAACATATAGTAGCCACGCTAACAGCAGGCTAACCAAAGCTAGCAGGGAACTTATAATACCCACACTATGGGCAAACCAAAGTGATCAGCTAACATATAATAACCATACTAGGAGTGGGTTGACCAAAGCAATCAGCTAACAAATAGATAGCCACAGCTAACATATACAAATAGCAGGCTAACCAAAGCTAGCAGCTAACATAATGACCACACTAACAGTGGGCTAACCAAAGCCAGTAGCTAACATATAATAGCTATACAAATAGCAGGCTAACCAAAGCTAACAGCTAACATATAACTGGAGGCAAACTGTCAAACACTGAAGCATCAGAACAAATCCATTATTTATACAAACACAAATTTATGCTACAAAACTGCCAGAATCAGACCCAGTATGTCCAAGAGGACTGCTGAAATGTAGATCGATTGTTGGCCAGTTGTTCAGTTTCACCGCAGAACAGATTAATGTTTCTTTTCTTGGTAAAACAGCAGCAACGGTAATGTCAGACGAAGCTAACTGGCTGCTGTTGATGCTGACTCGGCTGACAGTAGATGACAGCGTGGGGGTAATTGAGGCACAGATTAAAAGTCAGACGAAGATCAGTTACGAACTTGACATCCAGAGCTGTAAACTTTTAAAACGAGCGGTGATTAAAAGCGCATTAAAACTGAAGCAATCCAGCAACAGTTAAGAAATCCATATAACCCAGAAAAAAAAAACTTCCAAAAGGACTCCACAGCTCCAAGGATCACTTTGAAACAACCTCATCTAACTTTGGTGAGAAGTGGAAATAGAGAACTTTTCAAACGGCATCGGGGTGGAGTGGGGGAGTAGAAAACATTAGGAGAAAAGGCACGAGTCTGTTTATTCATTCAGTCTATAAATTGAGCATCCGTTTTCCCTGGTGGCAGATAGAACTGCATAGTAAAAGCAAGGCTTATAGGGAACCAGTCTAAACACAGATGGCATCATTATTCTATAGCCATTACGCCGTGCAATCAACATTTACTACATAATGATAAGTTAAATGTATAATATGCAACAATTCTCCTTAAAAACAATGTATATAGACTCATTTAAAAATAATCCCTTTCAATCATCACTTATGAGTCACTGCAAGCGTGTGGTGGTGTCTGTATCTGCAGAGATGCTGCAGCCCCTCCGCCCGTGTTTTCTTATTTTCTCATTACTTTGCTGCTCGGGACGATTAACCAGCTCAAAATGTTGGTGTTTGACGTTCAGGGAATGAGACTCAACAATCAACTACCTTTTTTATTTGTCAGACAAATCCTACCTTTAAAGCAAAAAAAAAAAGTTGTCTATTTCCACTTCAATGCAGAGGTTATTTCATGTAGGTAGTCCTATCAAACCCAGAGCCTGCAGGGCAGCACGGACCAATCAGAGCTCTCCAACTCTCAATGTGACTCCTTCACACCTCTGTCAGGGAGAATAACCCATTGAACCCCCATCACAGCTTCCATCATGGCCCCCAGTCTCCCTCCGTCTCTCTGTCAGATGAAGGAACACCCCTAATCAAACTTTCAAAAGGTGGACAAGAGCCTGAGAAGACGTCCGGATTGTGGACTAAATCAAAGCCTCAGCCCTCGACCCGTTCACACATTTACACTTAATCACATAACGAGATCAGATTAAATGTAATGACACTGATTTTCTCTCTCGACTAACCAATTTTTCCAGCCAGAATGTATATTATTTCAGTCACTGGTTCACACTTTTAGGAAAATTTGAAACCCTACAGCCAGGAGAGTTAAAACTAATGTAGGATTTTTATGCTTTTTATGCAGAGTAGGAAGATTACAGTCTTTTGGCTACTTTTGGCTGCATTTCTAATAAATATTAAGCAAGTTTAGTTCAAGAGAGTTACAGTATAAACGAGAACTGCAGTGATTTGTCTTTGCACTGATCCGTTCAACAAGCTAGAATTGATGAGAAGGTAGATTTTAAAATAAAAACGGACATTTAACGAATAAAATAAGATAAGTCAACATAATAACAACAACAGATCATCAAATAAGTGAAATATAGATACAAAATATACAGTGTATAAGGAGTAAATGCAAAGAAATAGTAGACAGGTTAAACACATAAGTATTCTCAATAGAAAAAGTCATAATGACATTTACTTTGAAAGTAATATTAGCAGTGATATTGAGAGGTAATAAAAGTTATATTGCACCGGACAATGATTGAACATAACTGTACATGATAATAATGAAAGATAGTGAAAGTATTATTGCACAGTGTATTAACACATGACATTAAACGTAATAGAAGAAGATGATATTGAACATAATATAGCCCCTGATACTGATACCGGCATTGATTGCCCTGATATGACTAAAAGTAATATTGTACATGACATTAAAAGATGTGAGTATATGCAATTTAACACAGTGATTGTACCTATTAACATTAATAGTAGCAGTCTGGCCTGGCAAAATATCCAAGACAGGAAAAGTTGACGCAGGAGAAAAGCAATTAAATAAGCGATTTCTACTTGTATATTTTCACTTTTAATGCCATTATTTTTCAAAGACATCTGCTTTTAGAGCCAGTTATTAATTATGACGTTATTACTAGAACCAATAATTGAATGCAGAGGCAAATATGTAACATGATAACAAGTGTTTTATAGTCATTTACAGCAGGTCCTTTGAGGACAGCCATAATGCTGATGTGGCTCGGGATGAAATTGAGTTTGACACCCCTGTATCCGCAGGAATAAACCCCCCGAGTCACACCGGATTCTGCTCTGATGTGAACGTGTTTACCGACAGAAGGAGAGCTCAGAGTTTTTTTTTTTTTTTAATACTTCTGGGGATTAAAAAGTGGATTCATCCTCACTCTCGCTTCTCAACCTGTCTGCAGCAGCGAGCCACAGAGGAGTCGACCCCGACTGTCTGTAAAGTTAGTGTAATTAGTCTCTCTTCTTCATTCATGCTGACTGCTGACTGGAGGAGAAATGTTCTTCAACGTTACTTAATGAACGTACGGAGGGGAGAAGAGGGGGGAAAAAAGAAGAGAGACTGGAGGGAAATAACAGAGCCAGAGTCTCCGGTGAGAGCTGAGTTCAGTCGGAGGCCGTACAGAACACAAACACAGCCGGTGCCTGCTCACTAGTTAGCTGCTCATTTGCTTACGGCTGTATTGTTGCTATTTCGGGCAGATAAACACACTCATACAAGTAACGTGAATAATTACCAAAAAGGATCTAACTTGCTAGCCAATCGCTTTGTGTCTGAACACACCTTAAGAATGCTACAAGTCATAATCCATAAAATCAAACTCATTTATATCTTTTTCATCAATAGAAATCATAATCAATGCATTTACATTTACAAAAATAAAAACACCTCAAACTCCTTTCGGGATCTGTGCCTTACTGTTTGGTCTGGAGGATTGTTGCAACACAGACCTTTTCTCTTGTGATGCTGAGGTAACCGATGCACTGCTGCTAACTGTAGCTGCCATTAGCTCTGTTAGCGGGTTTATTAGACTGGGACACAGCCTCAGAGGCCGACAGAGGCCAGTTTGATGACAGGGAATACAGCACCAAGGTGGTTTAACGTTACAGCCGCTCTGACTGGACTGTGACTCTGGGGACGATGAATATACAGCAGGTTCAGGCAGGGAAAAGTGGTGTGAAGCATGATGCGATTGAGGAGCAAGTTTGTAATCCATTGTGTTGATAAGTCTCAAGTTTTCATGAAGTTTTCACTGGTTACTGTTCACACTCCTGCAGCGCTATCAGAGCTGTATTATAACCCGTTTAATGCTAACCCAGCATGTCCAACTACTGCTGCTTCACATGAAAAGTGCACCACTGGTGAAACATGGGGTAGCTTTTATTGTGAACTCAAGTTCATTCCAGTATTTTTAAACCTGAGAGTATTATGTGGTCTAAATGACTAATAGTTACAAAAAGTTTTGGAACTGGTCCAGTAGATCATCTCAGCCATTATGGATTGAGCTTCGGATATGTTGCACTTATTCAAGTAAGTATTTAAATGTGTGGATAAATACAGTGGAATTAAAGCAAATAGAGGTTAAACTAACCACGCTGTAAATCTGTGGCTTGCGTCTCTTTGCCAGGTCGATGATGTTTATTCCGTTGTAGTAGAGGTTTTCCATGCAACCTTGGAAGTTCTTCCTGAGGAAGGTGCCGGGTTTGCCGGGCAGCGGGATGCCTCCAAAACTCAGCTTTAATGAAGAGACAAAACAGAGGAAGCACAATAAAAACACAGTATACGATGTATGTAATCATATCATAATAAAATCACATTCTTTGGCATTTTCATACTATTTCATAATCAATGATGGTAGCTTTCTGTGTGGCCAAATTTAGCTACACAGACAAATCGCTAATGTTAGCTTCATGGACCAACTGCAAACATTAGCTACGCAGACCGGCCGCTACTGTTAGCTACACAAACCAACTGCTAACTTTGACTGACCTCATAGTCGACCTCCAGCGAGTCTCCTTCCCCTTTGGTCTGGAAGTGCTGCGTGTGGGAGTCCACAGTGAGGTTCACCTGCTTGTTGAAGCGCTCGATGATGACGGAGTGCCAGTGCTGGTCGTCCAGCAGACTGCCGACCGTGACGGCAACACGGCTGCTGCTGAACCTCAGCCTCGTGTCATCTGTCAGAAACACAGAAAGACAAAAAAGAACACGTGAAAAATTACTCAAATTAACAGGTGATAAATAAACGACAAATCACTTCGTATGCAGTAGAAATACTCCAAATATTTGTTTGTGTCTGTTTGTCAGATAGGATAGTTTACAGAGGTCAAAGAGGGCTCAAGTCAGTTTGAATTTACAAATCTGATCATGTTTAAACTCTGTTAAACAAAATTACGAAAAGAGTTTCAACACCACTTTGACTTTAACACCACAAATTTATTTACTTTTACTTCAATACCTAAAACGCTTTGAATCCCATGATAAAATATAGAACTTCTGAACTCTTTCCCATTGACGAGAAACCTCATCAATTGCTGTTTTCACTGCCAGGCGTTAGGGGACGCTGTGACAGATCATCTGTCAAAAAAAAATTGTCGCTCTAAGAAGAAAAGAACAGCTGGAATGAGCAGCAGAAGAAGGAGATGGTGTTATCCAGCATGAAAACATCAGTGCTCAGCGGCAGATCTGCGGGTCAGAGAGTCGACCCGGTCACAGAGCCCGGGCAAAGAGCGGGGCCGCAGCGCCCGGACCTTTACAGCAGCCAGGACACAGAGGGGCTGCTTGCACCGCAGCCCCTGGGAGTCATGCCGCAGCCGGGTCAGATAGCGCCGTGCACCGTGATCTGGGCACAGAGCCCGGGCACAGAGAGGGCATGCAGACAGCGCTCCAGTCCCCAGGCCTCTCTGAAACAGGGCGGGGGGCCAAACACACCTAACACACCTACACACCCAACGTTAGCCACACAGGTGACAGTGATATCACACACGTAATACACGTAAACACGTAAAAAATGTTGCATTTTATAATTACAAGATAAAGATCTCATGAGATATTTATTCACAATTACAAAATGTGTTATTTATTTATTAATTTGTCTGGTAAATGCCATGTGCTTCCATAGGAATTTCTGTGTAACTGTAGAACATTCACTCCCAAATTCACACACAACCTTCGGTGTTCACTGGTTCTCGCTCAATTTTAGCTATGGTTCTGGCTGCTTGTCTGAAAAAAGATAAAGTTTTATTTCACAGCCACTTTTTAAGCTGCACCTTCCACCTCTCTGTATTTCTCTTCTCTTGTTCGCAGTGGGCGTTTATTCTGATCTGTCCCCAGAACCAGAGGAGCCTGTTTACTGTGAACTGAGCTGCACAGCCATCAAATCCAGCTGAAAATCTTTAAAAAAACAAAAAAAGTACTCTTTCAAAAAAGATCTTAGTGAAGAAACCCAAGTAACAGACAACCGGCACCCACCATGACTCATGGTAGTGGGGTAACACGGCTGTTAATCAAGCACACGGGCTCCACCATCTATTTTAAACCATGTATTTGGAGAGAGAGGTCGTGAAACAGGTTCTGACTCACCCAGGTTGAGGTAGAGGGCCAGTTTTCCCCTGTGGAGCTCGAGGGTGATGTAATCTCCCCTCTGTCCCTCCCCGTGCAGTAACACCCCCTCGGCCTGACGGCTCTTGAAGCGTAGAGAGATCACGTCCTTCACTGTCGACATGGACTTCTGGTTGAAACGATACAGCAAAGAGCTTCTGCCGTCAAAGTCCGCCACATCTGACTCTAAAAGTAAAAATCAAGTCATTAGAATAAAAGCTGCACACTCAGAGTTACACATGCTACAGAATACGCTGTAGTGAAAATGAAAAACAGACATTTTATTAGTTCGTTAACAAACAAAAGCCTAACATTTTACACTTAGTTATGTGACAGAACAACATAAGAAAAACGTATTAGAAAGATGTTGGACCATGTTAACTCAAAATACCCACGCACACGCATCAAGAGAGTGTCTTTCATTCTTTGTAAAATAAAATACGGGTTCTGACTATTTAAAATAAGATAAGAGATCTATATAATATAAATAATAGAACATTAAAGTAGGCCTTACACAGAAGATTAAAAAAAGAACAATAATTGACCAAGCCCTGGACTTGAACATAATAGAGATAATTTGTTTCCACCATTTAAATAAATAAGTTAGACGATACAACTCCTCTTCCTCCCACGACACAAAACTGAAGCCAAAATATCCTGCATACAAGTGCAGCCATCTTGTGCTGGAGACGTTATTTGGAGCCAGAGTCTGCGCAGTAGTGACCGCCTTTTTTAAAATTTTATCCAATAAATAATTAAAACTGATCAGAAAGGGTGAAAAAACTACTCAAAATGACAGAAGCCATCTTTGAGAAACATTTATTTGAGATGTACTATGATTTTTTTTAGTTTTTCACTGGGGAGGCAGGGAGACCCATACTGCAGCCAGCCACCAGGGGGCGATCAAGACTTACTGCTTACTTGTTTCAGAAATATTTATTGAGAGTTACAGATTAGAATATGAACTATTTCAGATTTGAAAATTAAAATATTATTGGTTGAACTATGGAGCCTTCTGTAAAAATGAAATGAAGAAATAATTTTTTATATCATGAGAATTTAACCCGCTGGCAGAGTATCACAGACCCTCATCTGAGACCCTCTGGATGACACGACTGTAATGTACTTTTCACTGTCCTGCCAAACTAATCCAGTGATAAACTATAAATTAATTCAGAACTCTGCTGCCAGGCTTTTAACTAGAACAAGACAGAGTGAGAACATATCACCGCGGTTTTTATCTGTCCTTCCATTTTCATTTAAAATTGATTTTTAAAGTTTGATTACTTGTTTACAAGGCTCTTAATGGTTTGGGACCAAACTA
>JAJHUR010099250.1:0-16813 GCA_027495735.1 Lutjanus campechanus | reverse complement strand
TGCAGTTTAAATGTGGCTAATACTCATAATTTGAGAATGAGGAGCTAAACGTGGTTAGTGTCAAATATTGTTTTCTTTCTTGTGTGTATAAACAAGTGCTGTCTCGCTCCCCACCTGTGCGATGACTCAGATTGTAACCTTGACAACCGTGTGAAGGTCAGCAGGGGGTGTCTTCGGAGTGACTGCTGCCATGGTGATAGAGGAGAGAAAGGGGGTTTCTGTGGCTTCTTGTATCAAAGCATGGCTCATCTTGGACATCAAAGTTTTTTTTTTTCTTTTCTTTTTTTGCTCCCGTGTATGCGGGTACTTGCCTTAGAGGAACCAGTCCACTGCATTTGTATTCAAAAGGGAGAAGCATCAGTTTGAGTCTATATTTAAGGGTTAAAGAGTCTCAGATGAGCAGTCTAATATGGGCGTCATCCAACAAAGGTCCACTACAAGTCACCAGTTATTATCAAACAATTGTCGATCACTAGAGGGCAGAAAGTAGACACCGCAGCAAATTCACAGCAGCAGCCCTTATTGTACTAACTTACAAGTTATGTTGGCTAATGTATTGGCAAAAAGCTAACTTAACATCTCCAGCAGAATCACAGCAACATGAGATTGAATTGTAGAGATCTCTTGGCTTGCCATATGTTTGACTCTCTTCACCAGCCTCTTTTTAATCTCTCTGCCATTAATCGCTTGGCTTTACTGTTTCCCCCCTACTTACCGTATGCCTATAAACTCAGCATAAGCTTAAGCATGCTTTTACGAGGCCCAGTCGGTAGCTTTCACTGTAAGAAAAACAAGTTTATCACAGGTCAATGTCATGCACAGATAATTATATCCAAGGTTAGTGTGACAGGATGGGCACTGTTCCAGTCTGCCCCAGCTGGGCACCATGCACAAGGCCAGACCAGAGCCTGTGATGTGCAGGCTCGAGCACAGAGATCAGAGCAGGGAGCTCATCGATCCACTTCCAGGTCATTAAACCCAAGAGTGGTCTTATCGAGAGGAAAAGCAGCGTCACCAAACAGAGATCAATACCGGATAGAGAGATCTGGCCTGAGAGGAGGGATGAGATAACAGGAGGTGTTAGTAGCCAAAAAAAAGACAAAAAAGAAAGCCGAAACAGATGTATGATTTATTGCATCAGGATGCCACATTCCCCACATTCTGGTGTCAGGCTGTTCCATTGTTATAATGGGAGTGTTGACAGTGGAGGAAAATGAACGCAGTGCTTACAGTTCTGGATAAAACCAAACATACTGCGAAGGGTGGATTTGTGCTGAAATGATTTGGTGATTAACCAGTTAGTTGACAATAAAAATTAAAGCTAAGTAGGTAGGCCTAATGTATTTTGGAAGTGTTTTTGTTATATTTGGTGCAATTCTTATTGCATCCCGACAACAATCAACAAATCAAATCTGACACAAAAAAGAATAAAGTCCGGTATCTGTGGCTGTCGGAGGCCTGTAATAAGCTTGTCCCATAATTTCATTCAGTCCTCGTTAAATGATTGAATGGTCTTCCTGCTCGTCTACCGTTGTACTGTTCTGCATGTGCACTTATGGCACATGACCACAGTCTTCCACAAGCCAAGGCAGATATATTAATAAAGCTGTAGCGAGCTAGATGAGCAAGAATGGCAGAGAAAGTGCAGCCAGAAATTTTCAATGCTAACGTGCTAGACTGACAGGTGTGAGTAGTAAGAGTAACCATGTTCATTGTTTATGTTCATTATGATAATATTAGGTGTTTTCTTTCATGTGAATAAGACATGAGGTAGTTGGATACGGTTAGCGAGAGCAGTGGTCAGGCAGCGTGCGTTCGTGTGTTTTGGGGCGAGTCGCTTTGGAGGGAGGCCTGAAGGGAGAGGGTGGGATATTTTCCGTGGCATACTTTGAAAATATAGCTCATTCTTGCTGGTCTCTCCAACATGACCAACCCCACCTTTAGAGTTTTGATAAGTGATTAATCATTTAAGCATGTACTGAAAACACCCCAGAAAACTGCATTCCAACTTCTCAAATGTGGCGTTTTAGTGCTTTTCTGTTTCATCATTTTGTTGCAGGCTTTCAATTAACTCTAGCAAGTTGAAATAGGTATTTTTGACCGCTTATTGATGTTTTATAGACTTGAACTTACTGCAGCATTTTATATGTTTTTCCCTTCCCCTTTCTTTCCCTATGCAATTTTTGCAAGGGCTCTCTCTCACATTAAAACAATAACAAAAGACATAGTTTGATGATGTTGTGAAGTAGTGTGGGATCATGGTAGCTGTTGTACTGATCACTATCCCCCATCTTACATAACTCAGGCAAAAATTATGATCCTGGTGAGGTAATGCATTAAGCTTTATTCACATTATATTTAGTTATGTTTGCTGACTTCCTTCCTCACTCTCTGACGTATCATCGTCTTATGCTGTTCTTTTGCATTAGTGTTATTAAAATATTTTAAGTTTACATCCAGTTTCATGTCTATCAGGATTCAGGACATAATATATAATGAAATTATAACAGAGGCTTTGTTCAACCAAATAACCCTGTTTTCATTTCTTTAAAGACATAATATGCAACATTTTCCTGAAAAAAATGTAGCACAGATAGCATGGCATGGAGACTCATAAACATAATCCCTTTCAATCATCACTTATGACCCACAAGAATTGTGTGATGGTGGCTGTATCTGCAGAGACCCTGCCCATTGCCTGCATTTCTTTATTTTTTCATTATCTTGCTGTGCTCGGGATGCTTTACCGACCCAAAATCACTGTACATGATGACCTGGGAATGACAATCTTTCAGCTGTGTTTAAGAACAGCTCAGACAAATCCTACTGATGTTACCTTTAAGGATCATTGTAGATGTTAATAATAATAATAATATTTTCTTAGATGTTTATCATACCCTGAAAATCTCATGCATTTGCAGTCCTAAGTAGGACACATCTCACATCTCAGTGAAATCAAACATTATGGACAAATCAGAGAACAAAGGGATGGATTTATAGCAGTAATGAGTAGAGGTCAGGATAGAGGAATGGTTGGAGAGATGGAGAAGAGAGAGATTATCTGAGTAGGTTGGCCCGTGTGTGGATTATAGACCGGCCATCTGCCACTATGAGATTATAATCCTACAAAGAGACAAACAGAGAATGAAGAGAAGATGTACATGTCAGGCAGTGCCCACAGCCCACTATCTATACATTTAGACATTCAGTGAAACTCAAATACGAGAGTGATACATCTTTGCCCAAATAAAACTGTTGAAACTGGCTTAATTTTGGTTTAAATCACAAACTGTTTGTCCAGATAATAAGAGGAGGCTTACAAATCTGATCAGACGTTTAATGCCAGCTTTTGGTACTTCACATCGGCAACTTTTTTCAACATTTTCGACAATTTTTACTCGCTAAAACATATTTGTGGTTCGATATCCAGCCCTCCTTTAGTTTGACATTTTTAAACATTTTCCACTTTATGCTAAAAACACATTTGTGGTTTCATACCCAGCCTTGTTTTAGTTAGACATTTTTGACATTTTTCAACATTTTTGATATTTTTTCAGACATTTTTCATTTTGCACTAAAACACATGTGCGGTTTGATACCCAGCTTTGTTTGACATTCTCAACATTTTCAACATTTTTTGACAATTTTCATTTTGTGCTAAAACACATTTGTGGTTTCATTCCCAACTTTGTTTTAGTTTGTCATTTTTTGACATTTTTAACATTTTTTTGATATTTTCAATACTTTTTCAAAATGTTCCTTTTGTTTTTAAAACACATTTGTGGTTTGATACCAAGCCCTGTTTTAGTTTCAGTTTTAAAGTACCTCAGCATCCTGTGTTTGTTGACTATTAATGCAGCACATATAGGGATTAAGATAAAGGTTAAGGGAGAAAGTCAGTCCTCTGCTCTTTTCTGCCTCTCTGTCTCTGTCTCTCTGTCTGGCACGACTCCATGTGAATGACATCCCGACCCTGACCCACACCAGCCTCACCCTCCCTCCCTTTTCCACCGTCCCCCTCTCCCTGCTGGCCAGCTCTGCGTACATTCAGCCCAACAGCTCCTCCCCCTTTTCAGTCCAAACCAGACAGAGAAAGGCGACCGGGAGTGTACTCTCTGCTTTCCCTCCCTCTTTTTCTCTCTCTCTCTCGTTCTCACACCCCTCCTCCAGTCCTCTCACTCCCCTCCCTCTCTCGGCTTTGGGGAAGCAGCGATCAGACCCTGCCCTTCTCTCTTTTAACAAACACACAGAGCAGAAAACAATCTGAAAACAGAGATAGACAGCAGAAGGTGAAGACTGAACTGACTGACAGGCAGGAGAATTGATTTTTGTAGTTTGGATCAAGGACTGGGTGAGATCCCTCCTCTCCTCTCCTCTCCTCTCCGCTGGAATACCACTGCAGGGCTGGGAATCTTGTCCCAGTCCCGCTCCTGTTCCCCCAGCTCAGCCAGCTCCGCTCTAGGATGCTGTGAAGGATGGTCCACCAGGAAAACTGTTCTTACCAGGTAGCTTTTATTTAGTTAATTTGCCTATTTCTATGCCATTTTTAACAGACGCAGGCTTATTTTGTTGTCATTAGCTTTATCATGTTTTATCTCTTCAGTTCAGTTTATCACAAATCCTTAAAATGTCATGTTGAAACTAGGACATTGTTGCACATGTGTAGGACTTTGTGTGTCATTGAAGAGACTCAGACCTGTGTAGGAGTATTTCTCTTGTCTTTTGTGGTTACGTGATTGTGTTGTGAATCTGATGGCTGCCTGGTTGCTAAGAGAGCACTTGACTCAAGGGAATAATGTCCTACCTCCCTTACACCTCCTCCTCCTCATCCAGCCTCATCAATCCATGTCAAGGAGGCATGAGGTGTGCATGCAACTGCAAGTTTATACTGTAGTGTCATGGCTAAACTCTCTGTGTGTGCAAATATATTCTGAGTTTCATGTGGAGGATGTAATTCAGTGTACAGCGCAGGCAACATAGTGATAAAGAGAATTTAAATGTGAAGGGTTGCTTGGAGGGTTGTGTATAAGTCTGCATGCATGTTTATGAGTGTGTGATTCTGCTGGGACATGTGACAGCAGTGTCCCACTTTATCTAACGAGGAATGGGGAGGAATGAAGTGGTGGTGATTAAAGGAAACGCGAGTACATCACAGCTGTACACACGCTTTTCTATAACCAGCTCTGCTTGGGAAGAAAGTCTCTGCAATGCAGTGGAGATGGAGAGTGGGAACAAGCAGAGAGGTAGATGAAAGGCAAAAGAGATGAGCTGAATATGCCAGAGGAGGCATCGAGGGGGAAGAGATGGAGCTTCTTTGAAGGGGAGAAGCAAGTGTAGGAGCATGAAAAAAAATCTGCAGAGGAAGTGATGAGAAGGAAACATGAGGGTCCTAGAGAAATGAATGGGCCTTGTGGGCATACTTTAAGTGTTTTATCAACATGCAACAAGAGAGACTTGAGAGTCCAAGTCCTCCAACGTTTCCTTTGGGTTTAAATGGAGGAGCGTTTTTTTGTGTGTTGTTGTCACATACCAACGTTTTGTCACCGTTCCTCAGTGTCTCATACAGGCGCATAAGTTACCCTTAAACGGTTAAATCTGATGCTGCCAGAAAGCCTCTTTTAACATGTGGTTAATGTTGTGAAACGTACGTAGTTTTGGTAGGTCTAGGCACAAAAACAACCTGCTTAGGTTTAGGATAAGACCATATTTGGGGTTAACTACACTACAGCTACATTCACTTGCAATGCAAAAGCCACATGATGCAAGTCACGTCGCCAAGAGGCGGTGAAAAAATGTCAGTAACTGATGAGTTGGGAATCAGTGAGTTTATGGTCTCAATTGCTAGTTTCAAGTCCTCTTTTTATACAGCTTGATGTTTATTTTGTAAATTATGGTCCCATTCAGAGTAAAATAAATGATAAAGTAGTGCATGCTTTAGGGCGGGGCTACATGAAATGTTCTCAGAAACATTTTTACTGTGTACTGCTTAGCTGTAATACAAGAAAGAACACAACCTGATCATGACCAGGTTTAGCCTCACAAACCTCAGATTAAACAAGACAGCATTAATTAAATATAGATCAATATTCTGTTACTACATTACCTATTTCTCCATCATTATTTCCTGTTGAATGGACGAGCCAAAACCAAGGACAGCTTAAGTTGCCGTACATCACCCGCTCACACTCTCGTTGGTACTACTCACTGTTCTGGTTGCAAAAAAAACCCCATAATGCCAAATTCTAGGCACAGATGGTTCACACTTTATCAGAGCTATGGAACATTAAACCATCCATCTTTGCTCACTACATCTAGCCCTCAGCTGGGCATAAACTGCACATTATATTAACTTCTTTTTTAAAATACAATAGTGTGAAACTATTGGTTATTTTATCAGCATCAGCCTTGAAGCAAGCAAGTTCATATAGACTGAAAAAAATCCATAATCCATAATTTGCTTCCCGAATACTAACAACTGTGCCATCAGTTCCATGTACATCCTCTTAATGCTAAAGATTATAGGTTTTGGAATTAATAAACTGCCCTCAGGTCTCTGGTTTAGGAAAACATTAAAAAAAAAACTCAGAACATCTAACAAAACATTTGTATTTATCTTGGTTGCAAGTTCTGCATGTTTGTATTTGTATGTCAGGAGGGTGGATTTGTACTTCTGCGGGTGAGGGACCAGTTGTGTAACTGGATAAGGATTTCCTGCCATGTTTGGTGGTAGATAAAAGCTAGATGGAGCGACAGAAAGATGGAATGAAAGTGCAGCAGATAACCAGAGGAAAGTGACGCCAAGGGGCCGGCAGAGACAGCAGATGAAAGACCGAGATGAAACGGTAACGGGAGAAGTATCGACAACACGGGCTGAGCACAATGAAGGGAGAAATGAGAACCGCGTACTGCTTTCTAAGGAAATTGAGATGAGACGTGATAGGGAGAATGGAAAAAATAACTGACATCAGTTAAATATAAGGAATGAAAATTTAGGGAGATGAAAAAAGTTTATTGGCAGAGCGAGAAAAAGTGAATTAATGTGAGGGACGTACTAGAATAAGAGAAAGAATGAGAGCGGTAAGCGGAACAGAGGGTTCAGGCTCTGATAACAGCGACTCTCTGGAGGCCCCTCAATTAGACCGGTAACCTGGCAACCAGCAGGCAGACAGCGCCCCTCACACACATACAACACACGCACACACACACACACACACACACACACACACATATAGAGGGATAGAAAGAGGCAAAGTGTGATGGAGGCATAGAGGAGGAGATGGATCAAGGGCTTTAATGAGGGCATAAAATGGACAAAGAGTAAACAAAAAAGTGGAAAAAAGATGGAAGCAGGCAGGGTGTTGTCCCTGTTTTTCTGTTTGTCTCATGGGACAGTCCATGTCTCGGGGCAATCTCTGTTTTGGTTATGTTTTCTTGGGCTTTGATTAAAGGAGAAATATTACATATTTACTGTACAAAATCATAAAATGACCACAATAGTTGAAATACTGGCTTCTCTGACAGCAACACTATAGCCAGAATGTTCTCCTTTGAAATTTCCATTCAGGGCAGTTTCACGTTTATTAGGGTTCAGCATAATTCTGAATGTGTCTGTTTATGAGTTGTCATTAAGAATCTTTTAGACGGAATAGATGTTTGTAACAGTTAAATTGAGCAATATGTTGATGGAGTTTGGCAGGCAGTCACTGAACTCCAGAGTGTGTATTTTCGGAGCAGCAGGCTTTTGTTTTCAGGATAATGGGCATAACTTTACATTCACAGTCAACTGACTGTTATAAACAGCTGATTAATTTACAGTATAGGACTCGTCATCACTTGTCATTGTGCTTCAGTGTAGTGTCCCTGCAGCCTGCAAACCAACCTGGAGGTGGTGGAGGAAACAAATTGATTCAACATTATAATAAAAAAAAAAAGAATTATTAGACCAAATTAAAAAAAAAAAAACTACTTCAATTGGTAACACACAAATGAATTGCATTTTTTCAAATCAAGTTAATAAGTTAGATGAACACAGTTGCTTTAAGTCAGACATACACCATAATCTGGTCAAGTTTTCAGTTATCCAACTCAATTATTTACTTTACCCAAACACAAAATACTGCTTCTTAACAACCTAATAGTAGGGTGTATATAATTCCTCACGTTAGCATGACTTAACATTAGCCTGACTTAACAAGCTTTTACTGAAACAAGAATACTAGGTTAAGGGATGTTGTCAATCCACAAAAGTAGACTGGCGTCACTAAAGCAGAAATCTGAAAGGGGCTCATTCAAAACATTATATTACTTTTACTATTGAAATATACTTTGTACAGTGTAGGTTATATATTAAATAGAGATTAGAGCTATTTAATATTCCATTTAGGGCTCCAGTTCACTATTTGGATGGCAGTACTCATTTAGGAACATATTTCTGTCCTGGTCTTTCTGTCTTGGCTGTAAAAGAAACATGTAAAGCATCTCTCCTTCCCTGTTTGCTCAGCCCATAATGTTTGAGGCGAGCTCCCACTTAATGCCAGAAACCATTAGCCAATTAAATCACAGGCTGACCCCAAGAGAACCAATGAAGCGACCATTTTGACCCATAGTCGACCTAAACCATCTATTGATTTAAGCCTTGTCAGTTTTGCAAATAAAACAAAATGAGGCCAAAAGGAGCAAAAAAAAATTTCATCATTAAATCATCTGCTGCGGCCGTCCTCTTCATCTTCTGCTCTTCATTTTGTTGAGAGCTTAAGTGAGCTAAAAGCACGCTGTTCCTCAGTGTGTTTACTCGCAGTCAAGGTCTCAATATGTCATCCTGTTTTCAGATTCTCATGTAAATCTATAAATCTTGCCGTGCCGTATCACTGTGTGCTGCAGCAGCACCAGCAGGTTGAAGTGTGATGGCGAGATTTGTCAGCTTGGCCACAGTGTGTCATCCAGGCCTGTAGGAATACTGTCAGCTTGCCAAGGCCCCAGGAACTCTGATTGAATGCTGATTCCTGTCACACACACACACGCACAGTATTTGTGTGTGTATGCGTGTGTGTGAGGATTTATGTGTATTTATGTCACGCATATGTGTCCACAAGCTCATGCAGTTATTCATGCTTGACTGGAGCGGGATGAGGGAGAGCTCCCGTGTCGGTGTAACACTATATGAGGTGTGGCCTGATGAATAATAAATGAGGAGCTGCAGTACAGTAGATGCCACTGATGGATTGTGCTAGGATGACAGCATTGATCAATAAGACTGCATGATAAAACAAATGTATGGAATTGCTCACATAATAAATGAGACTAGTTTGCCAGGAAGTAATTATCGCATGTAACTCCCCCTGAAACCACAAATTGTCATGTTTACATGTCTGTTTATGTGCAAATTAAACAAACAAAATTCACCATGTCTCCAGTCATTATACTAAGCTAAGCTAAACATGTCCCATCTGCAGCTCTAATTTTAACGCTCCAGTATGTAAGATTAATTGAGAGAGGGATGCCATGATGAGGAATTTTTCCCACCAGTTAGTAAACTTGTGGCAACACTGGTGTCCCTGAGTGGTGACACCCATTATCTGTAATGCTAGAGCGTTTACTTTGTTCTTAAATAGTAAAACTTTAATTCTCTCCCTTTACTTTGAGCAAAACAAATGCTTAGAAGGTGGTTAATTATTCATTTTACGTTTCCCAGGTCTATCAAACATCCCCCACACTGACCCCAAATAACTGTAGCTGACTTCCACCGACAAGTAGTAAACTAATGCAAATGCTAGCACCCAAGCTAGCCTTAGTTTAGACAAATTAGCACCAGTTAACACCATCACAGCAATTTATTTAACAACATGATACGCACTTCACACACCCCACGACTGTTTGGCTATGCCGGTGATGTGTATAATTGCCGTTGCAGCGGATTTCAGTCTGTATAACCATATCTAGTTGTCCACTACATGTCAGGCTGTGATTATCATATAGTTTTAAATTTGAAATGAGACTTCTGCTGCTCTATGCTGTGACTCTGCTGCTGTATGGAGCAGACGCTTTCAGTTTATAATTATAGCATCCGTCGTCTGACTGTGTACTGGTAACATGCTTAGACAGTGGGGGCGGTGGGCAACTAATGTAATCAGAGTATGCCTGAACACCATGCAACACTGATAAAACTTTAACAGTGGCAAGCCTAGGGTGAGGTGAGGTGTTTGCAACCTGCCAGCTCACAGTTAGATGCCACTAAATCCTACACACTGGTCCTTTAACACAGAGATTCATGTAACTCTTGTGTGAAGCAAAAATACATATTCCCCAAAATGTTGAACAATTTCTTTAATTGGTCTATACTGTAATTAATCAGAACACACATATGTGATCAAAGTAAATGTAAGAACTTATCATGATTTAGACTTTAGTGTAGACAGGGGGACTAAGAGCATGTCTTGCCCTAATATATACAGATAAAACAAGACACAAGTGTAGTTTAGAGGTTTGATGTAGGTCTGAGTCCCCTACATCACACCTTTACTGATGCAGCAGGCCTCTTGCTCCTTTAAGACAAACGTCCTAATATTACAATTTGCCAAACTTCAGTTCTCTCAAACATTGCCCGTCTCTGTGTGAGTGAGCAGACTTCCCGATGGGCCACCCCGTGCTCCTTTTCGCAGCCCAATTTGTTTGGAACACAGTGCATCGCCATGGAGAAATTCTCACCACGTTGCTATGGCAGCAGCCCCCGTTCTTTTCCTCCTGCTTTCCAAAATAAGATCAGATCGGAGTCTGCAGCATTCCTCTCATATGTGTCAGTAAATGTGATCTGGTTTTATAATATCACACACATACATGTAGGCATTAATGGGCAGAGTGTGTGCAGATACAGAAACTCATGAACCAACATGGAGGGTGGCTGATAAAAAAGAGTGAGTGCATCACGAATGTAGGTATCAGACATATACACACACACACACACACTCTCTCTCACACACACACACACACACACACACACACGCTCACACACAGTGCCATTGGCCTTGGATCCCAGGCTTACAGGAGGTGCCAGGAACCCTCTCTCCCACAGTCACCCTCTGTTCACTTGGAACAATAAGCCATTCTGTGTGTCTCTCTTTCTCGCTGTGTCTCTCTCTGGTTCGCCCGCTCTCTCAGCTGACCCCACAGTCTAGCATCAGAGTTATTAACCTGTGTGTGTGTCCCAAATATGCAGCTCCATCTATCCCCAGTCTGTGCCCTTGAACTGAGATTGAGGATTTTCTGCACATTTGTGAGTGTGTTTGGGTGTTTGTAGATTCCCATTGCTGGCTTACCGTGTATAGGTAACCCAGGTAATCTCTCTGTCTCCTATTAGAGGTACACAGAGACATCCTTATTTGTATTTGTATCTTCTCATCCAGCAATATTATTTGTATCTGTATTTGCATTCAGATAGGAGACCAAAAATTGGCGGCATCAAGTTGATTTAATATCGCTATGTAATTAATCATTAAATATATTTTCTACTTCCTCATATCATACTTTTAATTTTTTGTTTTCTTACCGAGCTAGCCTACATAATTCCCTTAATGCTAGTTACAAACATTAGGATTAGGTTAGGTGTGGAAACAAGAGAGGAGAACCATTATTCAGAAATGTGGTAAGTTAGCTAAAGTGAGCATGAACATGAATATTAAAAACACAAAAGGCTACCTTTTAGGGGTGGGAGAAAAAAACAACCTCTTTAACACCGTTTGAAAGCAGGGACATTTCCTGGGACAGGTCCAGCTGGGAACAGGCCACCAAAAATGGGGACCGTCCCTGACAAACAGGGACTTCTGGTCATCCTAACGTGTCTGTGGTTTGTAAACATACAGACATTGTGTCCCCTCACTTCATGTTTAATCTGATAGGACAGATGAATAATAACAAGTGACTTTAGGTAGAAGAATTATCTGTTTCCATCACATTATATGTGGTTTCCCGAACAACATATCCGGATGCATCCCTGCCTCCTGCCCCACTTGAATCAGCACTGACTTCACCTTCACCATGAAGTCAGCCTCAGTAATGAAGCAGAGATCCAGCGGGGCTGACTCTGCCCCACCCTGCAGCCCCAAACAGGCCGCTCTCACTCACAACTAACAGCAGCTTTATTGGGTTGTGTGTGCATGTGTGTGTGTGTGTGTTTGTGTCTGTGTGTATTGTCCCCCAGCAGCAGCAGCAGCAGTCCAATGTGGGTGGATTCAGGAGACAGCCAGACAATTCGCTGTACTCTACCCATAATCCTTAGGGATCAACCCTGAATCAAACCCACTTCCTATTTTTTTCACTTAACCCTTCTGTGTGTGTGTGGGTGTGTGTGTGTAGTTGTGCATGTGTGTTCAAATGCTCTTTGATGTTATCATGCAAATGTATTATTCCCCAACTGTCTTCATCTGTGATTCTCTTCTCTCGTGTTATTCTCGTCGTCGCTCTCTGTCTCAGCAGAGTAACAGATGAATGTGACTCATGTTCATCAGTATCAGTTGGCGTTCTCTTCCCTCTTGTCTTTCTCCTCTCATCTCTCTTGTACACCCCTTTGTCCTTGGATGGCTATTTTATTTCTCATCTGATATCCCTGCATGTCTTCCTGTTAGATCTCTGACTCCTCGGGATGATTCATCCTCTGAATCAATCTGCAGGTGGAGGTTTGATGCTTAAAACTGAGAAAGAAATTGTATAGAACTTTATAAAAAGGTTTAGCTCTGCTTATGTTCAGGGTTATAGTGATGTGTATCTTCTCCAAGGCTGACAACAGTGCTATTGTTTCTGTTTAGTAGACTTATATTTCCAGTAACTTGACAGATACTGTATAATATATTTTTTATTCCAACCTCGCAGCAAGTTCTATGTGTGTATGCACTGATGAAATGTTCCTTTATGTGGGGATAACCAGGGATAAATGTGCAATACTGGTATATATAAATTTCTCAATACCAATATAATAGGCAAATTCCTTGTATGTGAAAACAGAGTTTCAGTCCCAATAACAATCAACACTTTCTGAATACCTTACTTTTAGGAGTCTGTAAATATTTTCTCCAAAATAAAACATTTTTTGTTCAATTTAACAAAATAAACAAAACTTCTGAGATGAATCAGTATCTAATTTTGGCTTAACAGAAACTGGTTGCATAAGAAGACCCTAAATAAAATAAAGTCTAAAATGTGCAAGATGAGGCTTCAAATCAGGAAAAATCTGATTAAAGAATTAGAAAACAAGATTAATATTCTGTCCTGGCTTTTACGCCAGCCTCTTGATTTTTGGTACTCTGCTACTGAGATGTATCCTAAAGATGTTTAGGTGCAATACCCAGTATGGATCGACCGATTATTTTCTTTTCTTTTCAGGGCCAATGATTATTAGTGATCAAGGAGGCCAATGACTGGTATTTGGAACTGATACACATTAGCAGTGAAAATTTAAATCTTAGCGTCAAAAGTTAGAATAACCATTTCTGCTAATTTATACTTTCACTCCACTACATTTTGGCAAATATTGTACTTTTTAAAAACTTTTTTGATAACTATAGTTAGTTAGTTAGTTTCTTTGCAGATTCAGATTATTAATAGTTCATACTTTTGTAATTGTTTACACTAATATGGTGCAGTTTCATTTTGTCTTTAACTTCTTTTACTTTTTCAAATATGAGGATTTGGTGCTTTTCTCTGTTTTATATCTTTTTTAATTTAATATATCTTTCAGATTTGGACTGTTTGTCAGACAAATGAAGCAATTTGAAAATGTAACCTCTGGCTAGAAATTATTATATTTTTCGCTATTTTCTGACATTTCATAGACGACTCAGCAATTAACCAAAAATAATCAACTGGTTAATCAAACAGGAAAATTAATCATTAATGTGCATTCCATTTAAACTAGAAATGAAAAATGCCTTTTTAACTCTTTTAGATCACATTCCTCATTATATTAATGCACCAATTTAACAATATATAACAAAATAAATTCTTTTTATTCTTATATCAAAATCCATTCATGTTTTCTTCCTGTAAAACAAAAGATGTGCTTACATAGGCTTGAAAAAACAGTTTTAATCAATAATATCATGACCTATCAGTCAGTCTTCAACTGTGAGTGCCACAAAGCTTCGATTAGTTCGCTACAACAGCCTGGAATGTCATTTATGACCATGCCCAGTTTTCCAATTTCCAGTGATCTGTCCCGCATGTCTATCCTGTTTCACTCAAAAATTTGTAACGAAACTGGATACTCTCTGAGTGTTGTTTCATCTGGACTTCAATCCTTGCATAGTAAAAACTGCAATCTGTTTTGCTGCGTATGAATTATGAGTTTATTTCCATTTCAACATGGTAATGGTTTTCCAATTCCTTGTCATTCCTCCCATTTATTCTGTGTAACCAGTTGATGGTTTGTGTGTGAAGCCATGTTCCCCTGCAGTGTGATTCTGCAGCCATATGTGGACATAATTTTCTGTCTGGGCGGCTATGACAAATATATGAGTCACGGGTCGATAACGTCTCGCTAAGATGAGATCATTACACACCGTGGAGAGCTCAGATTGAAAATGTAAGTCACTGATACAAGGCACAAGCAATCTCTGTGTATGAGAGCAGCGACTGAGTGAGTGAGTGAGTGACTTTGTGTTTGTGTGCCAGACTAATGGTCCATTGTGCTCTGTCAGGGTTTATTTAGCTGGCCGGGGCTGTGGGGCTGCTGGCTTTGGAGTCCAGACGGGGCACTATTTTTACCTTAGCAGGAAAGGGAGCACACTACCCTCCTCTATTACATAAACACACACACTTTCACATTCATTTCGCCTCAAATATGTTGGCTAATCTACATTTTAAGTGAAGCCCTTTCACAAACATACAGTACACAGAATTGTAAGCCATTTCAGATAAGAGGGTTAGGAAGCTTAAAAGGACAAATTCAGAAAGGGGTTCTGGGTGTAACAGAGGGAGAATAAATATAGACAGCGAGATTCAGTGTCCAGGGGCCGTATTACAGAAACTTCCTAACTTGCAGATCCCATAGCAACTAGAATTAGGACCTGATTTTTGGATAAAAGGTGTTAACAGTAGTGTCTGCTAACAGTGGCTAACATTAGAGTTCACTAACAGTAGATAACGACAGTGTTGGCTAATAGTAGCTAAGTTAGTGTTAATAGTAGCTAACAGTAGTGTTAGCTAACTTGTTCAGTCCCTGTAGCTGCTCTTTTATTGCTTTTACACACTGGATATCAGATGCGCTGTGCCTGCTATCATAGCCCACTCTCACATCTCAATGTAGGAATCAGTATGTTTAAAAAATTGTTTAGCTTGGTAAGATTGAAAAAGTAGTGTCTGTTGCTAGGTAACATGACACAAAAGTTGATAAGCAATGTTGTATTGAGTACCTTTAGGATTTCCTAACTTGAGATAAGATTGGATTCCTAAAGTTAGTTAGAATTTGCTTCTGTATTTACCAAATTGGGAATAGTCATATCTTAGACTCTTCCTATCTTAACTTAGATAGGAAGTTTCTGTAGTGCTGCCCCAAGAGAGGCTTCAGACTAAACACACACATGGGCGTGCACAACACAAGTGCATTGCTATAAACACACACACAGTGGCTATCCCATGGCTGAGGTGTCTCTTTCCAAACTGGTTGCGAGCAGCTGCTGTCCTCGCGTCAGGGCGTGAAAACGGGAAAAAAACACCAGTGTGAGTTTCTCCCTCTCCTTTGCTCTCCCTGGCTGTGAGAGGCCGCCCTGACCAGAGGGTGGAAGGTAGGGAGGGTCTAAAGGGGCCTTACCTCTGACCATTGTGCTTTCACAGTCCTGTGGGAGAGGCAGAACGACAGAGGAAACCTGCAGGAGACAGTGGGGCAGTCAGAAAGTGCAGGCAAGTGAGAGACCAACAGTGTCACAACATGTAAGAGGAAGACGAGGTGACGCCACTTGTAGAGGAGTAGATTTTCTCTTATGTCAGATCGTGGCAGGCATGGTGAGTTGGCTGGGAATATGATGTGTACTGACTGGACTCTGGAGCCGGTCTGGACTAACCTACTGACTGGAGAGTAGAGAGGAAACGACAGGAAGACACGAGGAGGGAGGGAAGGATGAGGGAGGCGCTGGATAATATGGATGGATGTGGTGCTGGAATAGATGATGTCATCAGGCAGACATCCAACCTCTACCTCAGTGATGACTACAAAGAGGTAAAGGACCATGTCGTGTTTCTTATTCCATGCTTATGAGTCAATTTGTAGTCATTAATTACCCAAAACTAATGCATGCTGAGGGTTACTGGAAAAATCAGTGTGGCCAACAGAGGTGGAATATTTTACACGGTACATGAGGTTATGTTTACTTTATTGGTTTACACTTCTCAGAATCTGCCAAGTATGGGAAAACACTCACAAATCCAGTGTTGGGAAACTTAGGGAAAATACACTAGGGAAAATAAATGTCTTTTAAATGACTTTTAAATGTCTGGTTCAATTCTCTTATTCTCTTATAGCTATGTTATTTGAGCGTGGCCATGTTATTTTAGTGACATCTGACAAATTTTTATCTATCATTATACCCATTATTACTGATATGATTTATTAATACTCCCGCCCACCAGAGGGCAGCATTGACTTGCATTCCAACTTGTAAGCTAGACTTTTATTGCCTATGAGTTAGCTGAAGAAGACCACAGACGGTGCTGGATATACATTAATTAGTTACCAAATAATTATATGATAGATAGTTTATAATACACTATGATCAAAAGCAAGCTCACATTGTCTGAACGGTTATTCTTATTATCATTATTATTATTATTA
>JAJHUR010099249.1:0-18594 GCA_027495735.1 Lutjanus campechanus | reverse complement strand
AACCATAACTTGCTCAATTTTCTACCGATTTTCAAACGGTTTGGTTTGTTATAAACGTCAGAGGTGTAGTTGTAACACTGCACTCACCTTCATTCACATACCACAGACTCCGCCAGAGAGCTTGCCTGGGGTAAGATGGCCGCCTGGTGATGCCATTAGAGACTCCGCCTTAAGACATCTAGCCTTTATTATACATATCTATGAATATATACCGGATCAACTACCTATTTGTGCATGTGCGGCGGCATACGCGACAGTAAGTCTACTTGGACAAGACCAGACAAGACCGTCTCTGGCCGTTGCCAGAGACGTTTCAGGGACTTTGAGTCATTCTGCGCTGCAGATGCGTTAATTGCGTTAAAATTTTTAATCAGATTAATCATCATGATGGATTAATCCGCGTTAACGTGTTAATTTTGACAGCCCGACTATAAAGACATGAAAAGACGTAAAAAGATGTAAATGCATAACAAGACGCACAAGGACGTAACAAGACAAAAAAAAAAATCATAGAATGAAAAAGATGTAAAGTTGTTGTAAACCAGCACTAAAAGATGTAACAAGACAAAAAAGACAAAAAAGACATAACAAGACACAAGACGAAAATGACATGACAAAATGAAAAAGATGCAACATGCCTAAAGGTGCAACAAGACATAAGAAGACATAAGAAGACAAAAAGGACATAAGATGAAAAAGACTAACACCAAAAAAGATCTATCAAGACAAAAATGTCTTAACAAGACAAAAAAAGACATCAAAGATGGAAAGGTGTAAGAAGATGTAAAAGACGTACGACGATGTAAAAGCATAACAAGACGTGCAAGGATATCACAAGACAAAAAAACAAAAAACAAAAATTGCAACGAAAAAGATGTAAAGGCGAACCAGGACTAAAAGGCGTAACAAGATGTAACAAGAGAAAAAAAAAGACGTAATAAGACACGAGATGAAAATGACATGACAAGATGAAAAAGATGTAACATAAGAAGTCGTAACAAGACAAAAAAGACATAAGATGAAAAAGACGTAACGCTGAAAAAGATCTAACAAGAACAAGACAACATACAAGACATAAAAAGTTGAAACAGATGAGAGGGAGATTCGAACGCAGAGAAAAAGTGGGGTTCATGAAGCCCTGCACAGAAACAGCCAGTAGAAATGTCTTTCAGGGAGCTACTTTTTACTTTTGTACTTTGAGTACATTTCAGAAACTGTACGTTTTCGCTTTTACTCGAGTAAAGAAGCTAAATCAGAACTTCTCCCTTTACCTCAGTCATTTTTGTACTTCTACTTGAGTAAAGAGTGTGTTTTGCCACCACTGTCCCACATACACAGGGCAACAACCATTTATCTGCGCGCTTCTAACAAGACATCATAAATCTCAACCCTCCAGCCGCTTCACAGGACAACACCCCAATAGAGTGGCATCCTCCCTCTCGCTCCCTCCTCCTCCTCACGCTAATCTATCTGTGTGCACCACAGGTCATCCATTAACTGTCCCAGTTTCTGTCTCCACCATTTACTGAAAAAAACAAAACAAAAAAAACCCCGCTGGCAGGCCTCGCAGGCAGTCGACATCCAGCTCTCAAAAACGCCAGCGTGTACCTCAAGGTTCCATCAGTTGAGGGACCGCCAAAGAAGTGCGGGGAGTTTAACCAAGGAACGGATAGGGACGAACCTTCAGGTGATTAATCCATAGGCACCCTGCTTCTTCCAGATGGCATTTCAACAGGGGACGTGCATTAAAGTCTATGAACCTTGCTGATACCGCCACTGGTCTATCGCAGCATCCTCTGCTACACCGAGCGCCCGTCTACATCCATTCACCCCGTGCCCCCCGCAATGTCACTGCCACCCACTCTATCCATACAGAATTATGCTTGTGCACATATGAGGGAGGTATTGACATTTAAATCAAGCAGAAGGATTAGGCAGAGCAGACAGCTGCTACTTAAGATAGACACTTATATCCATAAAAACTAGACATGTATTACAGACCGCCAGTATTCAGTGTTTGAACTGAAATCTACACCTCGGAGAAATATTGGCTCGAGCATCCCCGCTGTGTGTGTCATGCTTCACATATGTCACATTTTCCCTGATACCTGTGACGCACATACACATGGAGGGATGAATGATGCTCCCTGATGAGAGGTTTAATAATGAAATGTAGCATTCTTACGGAGTACATGACCCAATATTCAGGATTTGTAGCTGCCGGTAAGCAGAGTGACATTTGTCACGGGAGTGTCCATATTGAACCTGATCATCGGCGCCTTACATGTTCGGAAGAAATTGCTTTCCATTCGGCTGAAATTACAGACAGCTTATCAGGTGCATACTTCATACACTGTCGGCAGAAGTGGCTGGATAACTCTATAAATCACCGCTCACACGCAGTTAAGCAGCAAAACCTCCCCACAATTTGTCTTGGTGACAAAGTAAGATTTTTGTTGGAAGGCAAACCATCTGGACAACAAGAGAACATGTCCAAAAAGCGACTCTGTCTCCAAGAAATTACGCTTATGTAATATGATTTGTAACAGAAAAGTACATGCTTGAGAGAAACACAAACATTTTTTTTTTTTTATCAGCATCAACATTTTTAATGAATGCATCTGCATATTCACAAAATATTAATACTGAACAGATCAGAAAAACATTGACTAATAATGTATTTAATTTGTTTTCCCTACAGTGTCCTCTGGTAGCAACTAAAGCATGATTACTGTCTTTATGGATATGTTTGGGCAAACTATTAACAGTTAGTTGAAGATTTTCATCATATGAAACCATTTTTTTTAAAATACTGATGTTGCTAAAGCTATTAAAGGACTAGTGGGAAGGATTTATGGCATCTAGATTGCAAACATGTCGCCTCACTCTCCCCTTTCTAGCATGTAGGACAACCTACGGTGGCTGCGAAACTCGTAAAAAACGCAAATGGCTGTATATAAAGCAAGTGTTTGGTTTTGGCCAGTCTGGGCTACTGTAGAAACATGGCAGTGCAGCATGGCGGACTCTGTGAAAGAGGGCCGACGCCTTCTGGACAAATGAACGGCTTATTCTGAGACTTATTTTCAGGTGATTATACCCCAGAGAAAAATACTCAGTATACTGTATATTATTACATATTCCATTTCTTCCACATTCTACCTGTAAATCCTCATAAACCTTTCACACCAGACCATTAACTGTATTCAGTTTACTCCTTAATATAGCAGTTTGCTTTGTTGGTGATGGAGTGCGTCATTCCCATGATGGAAATGGTGCCCACATGTACAAAGGGTTCACAGGAAATGACACATGCATGTACTGGATGAAATTCCGAAAAACAAAAAACAAAAAAACAAACAAACATGTGCATAATGAAATAATCACATCCTGACATCGCATGTGCATACAGTATGTCACATAATGATGTAATCTGGAAGAGCTGAACAGCCGGTCTTGGGTATTTTGAAGAGGAAATTATTTGCTGATTTAAGACGAAGACTTTTCATCATGGAAAACCACAAGTTGCTCAGTTTCTTCTTTTATACTTTTGGCAAAGTAGCTGCTCAAAGCCTGAAATCACAGGCGGTCCCCGGGACTTTGTCTGCACCGAGATGATCAAAAATAGATTTGCACATGTTGCCAAAAATCTGAATTTATACAAACGTCTGTATAGAAATCTATTAGACTAAACTAAGCTAAAGATACATGTATTTGTCCTTAATTAAAATAGCAGTCGCTACTTTGTGGACCTCAGCTCTGTGACCTCTCAAGTTCTGTGATAATGAATCATTATTGTTCATTTGGTAAGGCTGAGTGTGTGTATAAGCCTCTGTTGGGGTGTTAAAAGAAAGGGGTAAAACTCCAGCAACACTTGTAGTACTAGGAACAACTTTATTTGTAGACCAACGTGTTTCGGCTCAGGCCTTCATCAGGGTGATCATGAAACATGGGTGTTAAAAGAAAAAATGTTAAGATTGTACTAGAAAAGAGACATTTACCAAAGGTGGAGGTTCTAAGAATAGAAAAAATTAATTGCTGTTAAACTTGAACAGTAAAGCTCTGAAATGAAAAAATTCTTTTGGTGTGTGTGTGTGTGTGGGCTTGAGCGACACAGTGAATTAAATGACTTTTCCTCCAGTCTATAGGGACTGAATGTTAACTAATAAAGGCAGAAAAACACCCTTCTAATCATCAGTCACTCTACTGATGGTTTCTTTATTTCTGATGCATTTACAAAGAAATATTACCAAGCCAGCCTGTTAAAAAGGATTTAGTGGCAACAAGTGGTGAGCTTGCCTGAGACTTTGCCTCACCCTCCCCTTCCAAACGTGTAGCAGAACCTACAGTTACTAAAGGCAGTGTGGAGTCTTTTGAGTATCATATTCTATTTCTGTCATATTCTGCCAATAAATCCCTGTAAATCTTACACACTGAACCTATAACAAACTAAAATAACGCACTAAGATTGCTATAAAAAAATATAAAACTATTAGGTTGTTAAATAACTGTGCTTTTGTTATCTAAACCTAACCACATATGGGAGTTATGAGGAGATCCCTGGTCTCTGGTATTAAAGCCAGGCACTGTAAACATGCCAGTACAAGAACACAGCACTTCTTTAACTGGACAAAAGCATTACAGTGATTAACTTTCTTTCAAAATGCATTTGGCAAAACAAATTAGTATTAATTTGGCACATATTTGAACACGACAGACCTGCACTGTACCATTATAATGTGTCCCTAATTACCCTCTAATAATTGTTTTAGACCAAACAATTAATTGATGAAGAAAATGCTTATAAACTGATCAATAATGAAAATAATTGTTATAGACTTAGAGACTTAAAAAATAGTTTAAGTGGACCTGTTTATCAACTGACAAGATTGTGACAGGATTAATTAATCAATTAATCGGTAAATATCATATCTGATATCAGCTTCTTCGTTTCTTTACTCCTCTCGTGAGCAAACTGAGTATTTTTGGGTTGTGGACAAAACAAGACATTCGAGGACATCAATATTTTCTGACATTTAATTGACCAAACAACTATTAATTGATTAATGGAGGAAATAATCAACCGATTAATCAACTATGAAAATAATCGTTAGTTGCAGCTCTCTGGTACAGTTATTAAATTACCCTTTAGCTAAGTTTAATGAGGGTCTGATTTTACAGTCCACTAAGACCTTACAAGACCTACTTTGTATCACATTTCATAAAAAACTAAAAATAATGTGTTGCCCTAATAATATGTAACAAGCTGTACTTTGTATTAAATTAGATAGAAACATGTTCAAACTAGCAGCATATGAACATAATTTCTAGGAGACAGTGGAGGAACGGCACAAAAACTGGTCGCACTCAAACATCACACAAAAATAATTTACCTTTTTCTTTAGGTTACTGTTATGCCAACAATGCCCAGAAGGAACCTTTCCCTAATAAAGTCAAAATGTATTTTGCAGCTTCCCAGAATCCTTTGTTGACTCGGAGGGCGAATCCAACAGTCTCATTTGTTGATGTTGTTGTGCGACTTGGGAGAAAACACAGGTGTGACAAAGAAGCTGATCCGAACATCGGGGGAGAGGAAAAACAGCACATCTGTTGTGGGTCACAGTGTTGTCAAGCAGACAGACCATATGGGCTGCTTCCGCTCGGCACCAGCCATATCTCAGCACCACTAATCTGACAGGAGTGACACCTCCGGTGAGGCTGTGAGCTATGTTTTAATGAACATTGTACGTTATTAAACTCATTATGTCTAGACTCTCCTTGCCACTACAAGCCTCCCCCTCCATTGTTTCACTGTTTCACTCGTCTCGCATGCATATGAGTGAGCATGCGTGTGTCTTTAACCTTAAGATAACAACACATGTGACATGTTCTGTTCTCAACAGCCATTGGCTTGTTGCAGATTGTGTAATGTTGGGGCATAGCCTAGCCTGGTTTTCTAGCACCTTCAGGCTCCACATGCAAATGTTGGTATTTCCTAAACAAGGCGCTAAGCGCATTAGTATTCACAAGTGGTTGCACGCAAATGCTTATTTCATATCTTGTACACATGTCATGTCATCCCTGACTGCTTTATTATCACATAAATCATCTGATCGGTGTCATTAACCCCTCGAGATGTATCTATACATTAGAGAATCTGAGGGAGAAATAATTACCCCTGCGGATTGGTCGATTTTGGATCCGTTTGCCGGCATGTATGGATTTTCAAGTGGAACCTTGTTGTAATTATCTTTGCAAATTAAAAGACATTAGCAGGCGTCTTGGTAGTTGTGCAGGGGCATATAACTTCATTAGCCCAAAAGAGGGAATCAGCACTACCAAAGATGTAATTTGCAGTGATGGATATTTCAGGAGTCATTTCAGTCGGACCCACCTCTCGTCAGACGTGTGCTGCCTCGCAAATCAGGGAAACAGACAGCGCTCTGTCTGTGAGGAGAAGAGAGGGGAGATATGACATGATACATGATAGGGGAAAACAAACAGGGAAAATGAAGAATAAGGAAGGAATCCGTGCTATGGCTGCGTGGACTCCCCTTTCAGTCGATTATGTTGATTTACTCGGTTCTATAAAGTGCGGGCATTTTGGCCATAAAACGCAGCTCTTACCCTGATTGTTTACATAAATCTGGATAAGGCTCGTGACATTTCACACCGGGTGAAAATGAAACCCCCCCGCCACAGCAGCTAACTGAAGTTCAAACTGCATTGCTTGCTTTGAAAGAGAAGGAAAATCACGGCGGTTGCCATCACTCTCTATTTTTGAAGCTACATATTAATTAATGCATCGATTTGGAAGATAACACTATTTCAACAAATTTCACACGTCACAACGCTGCGATTCGAGTAGCTGAGAGAAAACTCCCTTAGGATTTTGTAAATTTTATTTCTGGAATAACACTCCTAAAGACTCCTTTCCAAATTAGATTAATTACACAGAACTACATCAATGATTCACTGATTTAAAAAGCTATAAAAGTTTTATCACATGTCCAAATGAGGTTTAATAATTTAATAATTCTTCATTTAACTGAATTTACACTTACACTTTATTTTACAGTAGACTAAGAAGACATAAGCTCTACTTTGTATCATATTAGACAAAAACTATAAAAATGTTCTTAATATGACAGTTTTAGACCCTTTATGAGACCCTTATTAGACTTAGTAATTAGGGACACATTACAACGGACCTGTACTGTACAAAGTGAAATTATTTCTGCTACTTCCTCATTTAATAACAATATGTAAACTAGATCTACCAGGTGGAGGGTAAAATCATAGAGGTAGAGGAATATTTTGTCTGTGGGTGACTGCATAATCTTATTATATCATTATTATAAGACTCTCAGTAAGTAAGTAAATAGTAATAAGTCTCAGCTACTCTGCCAAATGAAGAAGGTGTGTCTCAAGTAGGAGATATGTGATTTCACTTTATTTTACAGTATAGTTCTATCCTCGTGTCCTGAATTACCCCCTAATGAAGTCTAATAAGGGTCTAACGGTGGGAAATAGTAGATTTTTTACAGTATGGTGCAGTCGTAATGTGTCCCTAATTACCTCTCATAAAGTCTAATGAGGGTCTGACAGTGGGAAACAATACACCTCAGTTTACAGTACAGTTCTGTTCTGACGTGTTCCAAATTATCCTCTAATAAAGTCTAATAAGGGTCTAATAGTGGGAAACAATACACTTTAGTTTACAGTATGGTTCTCCTCCGATAAAGTCTAAGAGGGTCTAATGAAGGGTCTAATACTGTCTAACAAAGAACATGTTATTTCCCTGTTTTGTCTAATTTGACACAAAGCACAGCTTGGCACGTCCTATTAGTGTACCTTTAGGTGTATCTACATATAACATATAACTGCTGTCTAATAGAGAACATATTGCAATTTCATACAAAGTACAGCTTGTTACATCTTACAAGTGTATTGTAAAATAAAGTGCACCTAAATTTACTTATTTTCTGCTGGCTTTTGTCTCACAGTCGGTATACCTGAGAAAGACCTGCCGCTCCTGGCATTTCAAGCAGCTCCTCGGTGCTGTTGGGACTGCGAGCTCTGATCGCTTCCTCTCCGACCGGCGGTTAAAAGAATCCTTGAAAACTCCTGAACCGATCACACGAAAGCTCCTGGTACACAGCTTTGAGGCATGAAAACACAGATCTCTGATTTCACTGTCCTTTTGTTACCTTGTTCTCCGTGTTAGCCACGAGAGCTTTAGAACAAATTTCGAATCAGAACAAACAAGCTTATACGCTGCATTATTTAAAAAGAAATAGACAGTATAGAGCATAATCTACTTGTTTGCATTTAAATGACTATCCAGAGACCACTCCAATGAAAAAGCCTTCTCGGTTGCATATTATACTGTAGCATACCACTGCTGGTATGTTTTTATTGTGTTATTCATTATCTGATTTATTTCTTCTTAACATGGAGAGGATTAAGCTGCTTGTTGCCTTTGGCTCTATAACCAGGAAAGTGCTTGAAAGTTAAAGGCAGACAAATGTAAGATTGCACAGCAGAAAGTCTTCTATTTTAAGCTTTGAGTTGTTGAGGTTTCAAGTGGCGCATTTGTTAGTTGTGTGGGGTTTTTTTTGCTGTTGTTGAAAGCCTGTGTGAGCTTTGCTGACTGCCCATTAGATATAGCTGATACAAGTCAGGAACAATTGCAGTGCAGTAGTGTGGTGCTGGGCGCCAGGCATAACGGTATTGATCAACAGCCAAGATGAAGGTGCTTTATACCTGGACATTCATTATTGATACCAGATTTTTGTAGAGGCTCTAAATGTGATTTATAACCAAGCAACAGCACAGAAAGCTGCCTAATGACCTTAAAGATGTGAATCCTGGGTCCTTTAGATCTACTTCCACCTCTTTGTAAGGTCATGGCTTCCAACACCGCTCTTCTCGTTTGCATTTACATGAGCTTAATCACAATTCAGTATAAATTAAAAGGAATTACATGCTGTACAATCCATGAACGGCAATGTAAAGATCTGAAACATGTTCCCTTGTTATGCAAATTTATTTCCCACTCCAGTCCTTGAACAACAATTTTCAGGTTCTTGCTTCTTGGATTGTCTGTCACAGTTCTGTAGCAACAACTACGTCCTGTCCCTCAACCGAAAATGATCATATAGGTCGTCTGGGTAAGGAGATTATTACAAGCCATATTTAAGTTTATTGTTAGACAGCAACCTCTAGTGGCCATAGTAATTATAACAGGAGCAAATGAAGGAGGATGTTGGGGTAGATGGATGGGTCAAACATACCCAAACTTTCAGGAGATTGTTGTTCAGTCCTGCGTGAAACCAAAAGTCACAGTTAACTTATTTTGACCTACTTGTGTCACTTACTTAACGTAACTTAAGTAATGTTGCAACAGCAACCTCCGAGATAGCAACCTACATTCTGAAAATGGCAAATCAGCATCTGGGTCGCTGATGATATACCGTTACAAGGTTGTGAATGCCACAAGAGGGGAGTGTTTATGGACTCTTCCCTTGAACATGATAAACGCGACCCCATTTGAAGGAAGCATTAGGTAGCTTAGCTTTGAGGGGAACTTAAATGCATAGTTGGCCCTTTGCAATTTTTTCTTCTTGGGGTCTCTCAATTACAATAACAAATGTTTGATGATGCAATTTGAATGTTACTATACTACTACTATTTATGCTATTACTAACATTAATAGTGGCATTACTACTACCACTACAACTACTACTACTACTAATAATAATAATAACTTTACTTAAATAAAATAAATAGACAAATCCAGCTAAGTACCAGAAGTTAACAAGCTGCCATTACTGTGGTGGCATCTCCCTACAGTATGAGTGCAAATGAATGCAAGCTGTCATATGAAGTTTACAATTTTTTACTTTAACACTTACTTTTTATGAATGTTGTGTTATGAATGTTTATGGGTGTGTGAAAAGAATGTCTAGGAGGTCAACAGTCTACAGAGATTCACTGAGTGTACAGAGGACCACCATGTGTCATAGTGGATAAAAAATCAGAATGAACAGAAAATGAACAGAAATGAACTCGAAAATCTTCAATACCTGATGAAAAATGTGAATTCATATATTTTTTCTAATATATATTACACAGTACTTCATCACTTAAATGTGGCGGAGGTGGTCCATTTTTTTTCTCTTCTTCATTATCCATTTCTGGTGATTGTCACAACCAAGGTCTCACTACTACTACTACTACTGCTATGAGTAACATTAATAAAAAGAACCTTCACCACTTACTGAGAGCCGCTGTCAATCCAATTATCCCTGCTGTCACTATTAGCAAGTAGCAGCAGACACGGTGTCTGGAAGGGAACCCAAGATCTGCAAGATCTTATGAGAGTGAACGAAGATGAAGAGCAAGATGCCGGAACACACAAAGCGGTCGCGCTGTCTTAATATTGTTACACAGCCACCATTGCTGATGAAACAATGTTACTTTGATAACATAAGCCAAAAGGGTACTTACCTGTCTAGTATTAATTATACAAGCATCAGCATCTCTCTGTGGTCCTATCTTGCCATGAAGCTCTTTTAATCATGGAAATGCCACACCCGTATTTACCCCCTTTTCACCTCTCTTCTTGGCCCATGATCTTCTTAATGTTTGTGCTTTATGGCGTCAGATTTGTCAATTGAACACACAGCAGACAGCAGTGAATAATCATACCACATCACGAGTGAGCAATAACAGTAAACAGTAGAGTAGCTAGCAAGGTAGTTTGCTGGCTTCCTTCCTCACTGGTATTTCCCATGTTTCCCCTGAAATTATAGCTACTTCAGGGGGTGGGGCGGTGGGTGCAGGGTTTCTGGGTTTGCACGTTTCTGGAAACATTTGGGATAGTATAAATACTCAACACCCCCCAAAATATACACCATTGTCGTTTTAGCCATTTTAATGCAGAAATGTTACAGCTTTAACAACATGATGGGCCCTTCCTATGTGTTGGATGTTTTAAAGAGATGTAGATCGTTGATGAACCAATACTACATGGATGTGGCAAAAAGCACCATATTCAAATTCGTGGCATGTATGATTATGATGTGCTCCACGGTTAAAAATGGACAAAACATGCGAGCACGAATAGCCTAGTTTGTGCAAGGTGGTGCACAGAATGAAATACCAGCACAGAGCAGCTAATGGGGATGCCAAAGACAACATGTGAATACAAATAATCAAAATATTACATCAAAATCTTGTGCCTCGTACACCCACCATGCACCCCAAGCACATCTCTGAGACTGTTGTGCAGTACAAGAACATAGCATGTCCTCAACTGGGAAAACATGTCACCAGTGAACATAATCTACGTGGCAATTACCTCCAAAACAGAGTTGGAAAAGCCATTTGGTATTTTATGAGCATACCTAGGAGACAAGGGTCGCTGCAAGTTATAACTGGTTAAACCAAATGATTATTTTCTTTGATTTATTTGAATATTTTTGGTGGCCCGAAGAGGGAAAATTATCCAGTAATTCAAAAGTTAAAAAGCAAAGAAAAAAAAGGGAGGTCTGGAAAAAGTAAACACAATTTTGCTTGGAAGAATTATGCCTTTTCTGCTCTTCAATCCTGCTCTCGCGGCCCCTTGTGTTTGTCCTGACCCCCGGGGTGAGAACCACTGCTGTACGAGGCAGCCTGCAGTCTTTCATCTATTTTGCCTATCACGCGCTGAACAAATGGCACTTTCTGAATATTTCACCGAGATGCAGATAAATACAATTCTGCTCGCAGGTTCAAACCATAATAATCATATTTGGTGGTCTGTGCTACCAGCTCTTGTGCTATTCGAATACATTTGAGTTTATTGACATCATAAAAAGACAGGCTGAAAATGTTGTTCCTGGAAGAAAGAAAGAAAGAAAGAGAAAGCCGGCGCTGTAAAAAGACAGAGACAGAGTTGTGGAAGGTGAAGGGGCTGTTTCTTTAGATGGACAAAGAAGGAGAGAAAGTGTGCGGCGGTAAGAGAGCAAAATGCTTCATAGCCTCGGGGGTGTGCGCTGCTGAGAGAGACAGCCTAATGGAGGGTCCCTGTGAGGAGTGTTGACAGTCTATTTGCTTCGACCCAGTCAGCAGCTCCCCATACAGCCGCTGAAAGCAGGTGCACTGTAAAATCAGAACAAGGGGGGATGTTGTACTTGCAAACGAATACCTCCTAATTAAAGGTAAATATACATATTTAATGAGCCTGAAGTGGTCTCATCTTCACCTCCTGTAGGGGTGTCTGCATAATGTCCGCGCTGCACTAATTATTAGCAGCCACACAGCGGGAGAGAGACAGCGAAACAACGAGAGGGTGAGAAAATCCCTCCAATATTAGAAAGCCAGCGTTTGCTCCCTGCTTTAACCAATAACACTCAGCAAAACCAGCCGTGGTTTGTGCTTATTCCCATGTGCAAAACTCTGAGAATGCATCCGAGCTTTGACATAAGCCATTATTGTTTGAAGTATTTAGAATGTGGGTCACATACCGGAGCAGTAACCTTGGAATTTGGGGGGGGAAATAAAGGCCTCTTTGATGCCGAAAATCACAACATGACCACTGCATAAACAGACGATTCATCTCTCAGACATATGCATCCATAATGCATGAAAATGGGGAGAAAAAAATGAAAAAAAGTGGGAATTTAAAAATAGATTTCCTGCAAGATGTTATTTGAAAGCGGCAAAATGAATAATCCCCCTCCGTATAAAATACACAGCAGCAGATATGCTCACTTAAATCTTCATAAGTGTATAAAAGTTCAGCGGCCACATGCTGCCTGACAGGTACACAGCCCCGGCTAACCGATGAGAAATAATGCAAGGTTTTTGGCAGCCGCTTCCACGGGACCCAAAAGCATTTTGTCCTCCCAAGGCGGACCTGCCTCGGGAGTAAGTGTGCACAGCAAGATAGCGACTTGCAGCTCCTTTAAGGCCCCTGTAGCTATATTTTTAAGAGGAGCTTTCTATTTTAAGCAAACCACCACCGAGCTAGGCTGCATGCTAGTCAGTGCTGGGTGGCAGAAAATACCCAGCTACAGCCACACTATGGGCTCAACCACTGCTCTTTCACCATTTTTGCTGCTAAAAGGAAAATATTTTGTCATGTTTCAAGAAAGCAACGGGGAGAGTGAAAGTAAGCAGAAAAACCTTCGATATTTTGGCCACTAAAGCTGATATTAAGGAGAATTTGGCTGAAATTCAAGGAGAGCCAGGCAGTAATCTCTCCTGTAAGCTATGTGAGTCCTTGTAAAACTTTTAAAGGATTACATTTGTTATTGTTGGTGCACTTATTTAGAATTATGTCAACCTTCGGAATTTGATCTATATTTACCATGGCCTTGGAAATGACCTGTTCCGATTGGCTGGCAGGACCCCGTTTGTTCACCATCGTTCTAAATCAGTGAGCAAGGTGTATACAGGTAACCATAGCAACAGAACATCGGCCTTGTCCTATATTACCAGGTAACTCTCACTAATGCAATGATGAGTTAAATTACCACAAACGGAAGGTAAGGCTGCATTGAGAAAAGTAAAAAAAAAAAAAAAGAAGCCGTCGTTGCCTTTTAGTTCTGGTCTGTTTCGTGTACAAAATGGGTTCATATAAAAAAACAAAACAAGAAGTCATCTGGACTGACAGGTAATTCATCCTCCATCATCAGTGCAACATGGGGGAAAATCAAATTTTGGTGACTGACAGCGAGTCATGCTGCACTTTACTGCTTCTTATGTGTTTATTTATCTTCTGTGGTGTCACAAAGCGCTCACAGAAACATAACTGATATGAGCTTTATCTGCTGAGGCGGCGACTGCACCTTAGATGTTATGAAAATTGACAAAAAGGTAGAAACAGGATGAGCAAGAGGCATATACCGTAATATTACAGGGGGGAAGCCCTGCAAAATTAAAAGACAAGGTATTGCTTGGACCACTTTACAACAGGGTACACAACAATGTGAGTATTACGTTGTAATAATTAATGAATAGCTGAATAACAGCCCCTTCATAATTACTAAAAAGGGCAAGTAATGGTAAGGTAATCATGAGGTAATGAGGGATTACTTAGTAACTACTCAGTACAAATGCAGCCTGGCTGATCTGTGGCAGGTCCCAGCTGTGACCTGGCCGAGCTCGTGGCTATAATGAGATGCCCCGAGATGACGTAGAGAACACGGGGTCGACTCGTAACACTGAATTTGTAGAAACCAGTTCCAACGGTCTGTCTACCCACCAGGAGGAGCAGTGAGTATGACAGGTGAAGCAGTTTACTGCGCCTGTTATTACTGCAATCACAGGCATATTTGATGAGGGGCAGAGGTTCGCTCACAGAGCATATTTAATGACTATCAGGCTACCATATCATAAGGTCATAAATAGTACGCTTCAGCTTTTTGTTATTCAGAGGAATTGCATGAAAATTAAAGTAACACGGCTGGGAGCTGAGCGATATGCAGCACATATACAGAAAAAAAACTGCGTTTGCAGCACTCGTCTGAGCGGCTGACTTTATATGCAGTGGTAATGAGATGAATTATAATGTATATCATTATTGTGGCTATATAACTGTAATTTATGGTGCTGTTAGCTAGCTGGTAGACCACCCCGCTAGGTGCGTACCTCCGTTTACAGTATGTGTGAAAGCCGAGAGCAAACTTTCTTTTTTTTTTTTTACCTCAGTGAAAGTGTTGTTTTTGAAAGACTAAACGCCAACAAACACGGACTGAAGCTGAATAGGTTGTTAGAAAAAAAATATTATTATTTTATTATTTTGACTTAATTAGTAGTAATTAGTTCTTAATAATAACTTAATAATTACCAAATGATTGATTGTTACTCATCATTATACACTATAGTTTGAATGTATATGTGAGTCAAAGAACAACTACTTTTTTTCCTGATTAACTGTGAATCAGCCACTGAGCAGAAGTGATGACTCATCCATTACCAATTACTTCATCATTTGTTACTCTTTTTCTGCCCCCTCAAGTAAAAGGATACATCATACTGAGTCGCTACTAAGTGGCTCCTCATCACCTCATGATTGTCTAGACTATAGTCCTTGAATAAGTCATTCAGGAAGTCTTTAATGATCCAATAATTATTAGCTCGTTCCTTAGAAACTACTTAGATTTTTGTGCACCATAATGTAAAGTGTTACCCAATATACGGAAGGGTTCTTTCTGCCAGATCCGGTCTGAATAAAACAGTTAATCAGGGTTAGCTAGCACGCAGCCAATCTCAGGACCTCTGTACAAACAAGGGTCATGTGGGTTCTACCTGTCTTGATGGCTTTCTTGCCCAGTTTGCTCGTCAATGGGCTTGACTAGCTAACCCAGATGTTGAATTTCAAAAGACATGCATTTTTGGTGGGAAGGGCAAAGTGATGCCAAGCAGCAGAGAGGGAAGTGGAACGTTCCGCTTTGGTGTGTGTTCAAATTGGCTCCTGTAGCTTTAAGGCTTGGTTAGGCATAGGCACAAAAATGAAAAATGAAAATGCTTTAAAAAACAAACAAATATAAAATTGATTGTCAAGCAAACATCTGTCTCTCGTGTTAAAGTCAGATGACCTATCTGTCCACCATGATCTCCTCCCTACACAGACTTTGTTGCTCTTTAGACCTTTTAGAGCCTGTGTCATGATTACGTCACGGTAAAATTGGAGGGAAACATGAATAACCTCTGAATAGTGGAACACATCTTATTGTGTTGCCAGAAGTTTTCATGCATGCTGTAGAAAGAGTCCGTTCATTGAGTGAGCGTATATGGGTCGGTCAGTCAACATGTTCAGGGAATTGTGTTGCCTCTACCTCAGCTCCACCCACAAAAAACATAATAATGTTTGTGAACTAAACTTGCTAGCTAGTGATAGCTGCCATGTTTAGACAATTGTTTTGCATCTACCTAAGTTCCACCCACAAAAATCTCGTTTGCCAACAAAACTTGCCAGCTAGTGTTTGCTAATGTGTTTAGGGAATTCTATTGCCTCCATCTAAGCTGCCCACAGAAGGTCATAATGTTTGCAAACAAAACTTGCTAGCTAGTGTTAGTTACCGAGATTAGGCAATTGATTTTTCTCTACGTAAGCTCCACCCACAAAAAAACATAATGTTTACAAACAAAACTTGCTAGCTAGGGTAAGCTACCATGTTTAGACAATTGTTTTCCCTCTACTTAAGCTCCACCCACAAAAAAGTCATGTTTGCCAACAAATCTTGCAAGCTAGTATTAGCCAATGTGTTTAGGGAATTCTTTTGCTTCCATGTAAGCTCCAACCCCAAAAGGTTGTAATGTTTGCCAACAGATCTTGCTAGTTAGTGTTAGTGTTAGTGTTGCTCATATATTTAGGGAATTGTTTTGCCTCCATCTAAGCATCACCCACAAAACAAGCATCATAATGTGTGCAGACAAAAAATGCTAGCTAGTGTCAGCTTCCGTATTTAGGGAATTGTTTTGTTTCTACCTAGCTAAGTTTCACCCTCAAGAAAGTCATGTTTGCCAACAGATCTTGATAGCTAGTGTTAGCTCGTGTATTTAGAGAATTGTTTTGCCTCCACTTAAGCTCTGCACACAAAAGACATCATAATGTTTACCACCAGTAAACGGGTCAATTAAAACATCACCAGAATTCCTCTTTTGCTCATAATTACTACAGCCTCTAGAAGGTTTTGTCACTTGAAAATAAAAATGTAGTTTTGGGGGCATTTGCTGAAATGACTGGATCTGTTGTTCATCTTGGAAGGATAATGTCTGGAATAGTTAGTCACTTTTATAATGTGAACTGCTAAAATACACAACACATCTCTGTTTGATGTTCAAAGGAAATCCTTGCTCTTACATGCTGGCGCACATATGTGTTGCCATGGTTACCAAGTGATCTAACATATTTACATCGATCCCTTGCTTCAGACTTCGTTTGCTTTCTTCGCAGTTCACAATCAGCAGACGAATTGTCGGAGCGCTTTGCTTTTCACACAATAAATCAACCCCACCAGAATTCACTTGGAAGCGTGCCAAGACCCACCTTTTCAGGTCGTCTTGGTCCAGTTGTCTGCACTAGTGTTCATTAGTGTTCAATTGACAGCTTTTGCGGCAGCACAAAGGCAAAGGCGCCAGAGTTCATTTAAACTGCACCATACGGCTTAGGTGTGAAGGATCCTATAGCTTGTCTGTAATAATTGACTGTGGTATAGCTGAGAAAGTACAGCAGCTCTGCTTTACATCTTCACCACAGCCGTTTATTATCACGGTGCCTTTTGTTGGAGGCAGACAAGACACAAACAAACATGAAGAAAAGCTGTAAATATTAATAACAATAAAAAACAATAGCCATGACATACTTTAGGCTAGTGCTTCCCAGTCCTGCGATCTCTCAGGGGGTCACAAGATAAATCTGAGAGATGATTAACAAGAGGTCTAAAAAAAGATCTCTGCTGCACAAATTGTTTTATTTTTCAGACTTTTCTCTAATCATTTGCTGTAATGAAATTCTGGATACCTCCAAGGTTATTCAGATGAAACAATCAGAGAAAAGAACACCACTGCTCTGGTTGAACTGCTCCAAACTCAAAGACATGTAACCTGTGATAAGGGGTCATGATCAGACAGGGATGGATGATAATGGTGGTGGTGGTGGTGGTGGTGGTGGTGGTGGGGGGGGGGGTCTAATTCTACTAATTTAAGCCAGATTCATTGCTGGAACACTGCAAAAATAAATTATAAAAGAATTTAGTCTATTAAACTAATCTTTTCTCATTAACCTAACATAAAATGTACAAGTTTTATTTATCCAAATAAATAACTTCAGAACTGACAAACAGAGGTAAGTTAATGTACTTAACAGGGTTCAATTAACTCATTAAATTAAGTTTCTAAGGAAACATGATCAGCATATTAGCAGAAAAACTATCTGTGTGTTTCTAATATACATAGAAATAAAGGTTCCAAAGTAGTTCTTTTTGAAGGGCTGGTGTTTTACCCAGAAACATTTGCTTTTGAAGAACCCCCTTTTTAAGAAAGTAAAGTGTTCTTTCTAAAACGAAGGGTTCCATTTAGAACCCTTTTCATTCAAAGAACGCTTTCTGGTGCATTGCATTTTTAGAAGATTTTTGAAGATCCTCAGCCTCAAATATATATAAATAATGTTTACACATTCCCAGGGGTTTCATTGTAGATGTGCCTGGAATCGTCTTATTCAATTCATGCTATGTGTGTTTTTGTGTCCTTGTTTGAAGAGTAAGTGGTTCTTTGTAGAACCCTCAGATGACCACATGGTTGTAGGTAAAACCCTGATTAAGATGGGTATTTCTGGATCCCCCTTGGTGGGATCTAGACAAAACTGTTGGAATATAAAAGGGTTCTTGGTAGATACCCCTTGGTGAGTTCTGGATGAAACCTCTGGAATATAAAATGGTTCTAAGCTGAACCCCGCGAATGGGTTCCAGATGAAACACTTGGAATATAAAAGGGTTCTCAGTAGAATCCAGTGGGTGGCTTTAGATGAAACTTTTGGATTATTAAAGGATTTTCAGGTTTTGGGTAGAACCCCGTGGGTGGGTTCTTGACAGTACACTTAGA